>ML789755.1:357948-372730 GCA_009831015.1 Picea engelmannii | reverse complement strand
CTGGATTCAGGCATGAATCTTCCCAACAACCGAGATCAAAACACCCAGATCAGTGATGCTCAGGTGATCCCATCCTTCTCAGCTTCTCTGTTCTAATCAACATGGGACCCCCTCCCTGTCGTGTCATCTTGCCATCTGTTCTCCACCTGACTGTGCGATGAGGCTCATTCCCCTGAGCCCCTTCCTCATCCTTCGATGTCTGTCCATCTCCCCTCTTCTGGTCTGTGTGGTCCCTTTCCTATCTCATCTCCTACCCCCTCCGCCTATTTTCTTCCACCATGTGTCTTCCTCTGTCGCCCCCCTCACACCTCGTCACTTCCTATCACACCCTCACGGTTTTGGTGCCACCACTCTCGTCATGTGCCCCATCCTTCGCGTTGGCCTCCACACCTATCCATCAGGCCATTCAGCTAATCCAGGTGGCAGTCCAAAGGGTCTTCCACGTCGTAGAAGTACCGAGTTGGCCGGGCCATCCTCAATCCCAATGAAGCAGTTATTGAAGTAGTTGGTGGTGGTTAGACATCGCCTCTGCCATAATGGGAAAGCCCGACAATGAATTGAAGGCACGTCGATTCGCCCACGGAACTGTCAGGAGTTCAGTCGCTTCTGCCATAAGTTGCACGATCATTCAGAGACGGCAACTGCAGATTGTCAGAAACCATGCAGACGCAATGTGTTTAATGCAGCGTCTTGATTTTGTTGTTGTTATTGTTTTGAGTATATGTCGGCGTTTTCGCCATTTTTGTATCTATCGATGGTTGAGCAGAGCTCCCAGTTGTAAAGTTTTAATGAAGGACTGATACTCTGGGTATGTATGAACTTTTGAGACTTCTTGTCTTATGAATGCCAGTTTCTTTCACGTCTCTGTTTACACTGCGTTAGAACAGCTCGGAATTGGAGGATCCAGTCGGGTTGTAGCTGCTATAGGATGTTGTAGGTTGGATCACTGTAGTAGTCACGTTGTTTCTAATTAGTGCCTGTGATTTTCCCAACACTGAGTGACTTGGAATTGGAGGATCCATTCAATTCCCCTTTCAATTTCTTGAGACCCTGAACCAAGAGGATCTTGTATTCAGAGTCTTTCTTCTACAAACCGCTGAAAGCCTGTTGCCCAAAGTTGTTTGTTCACTTTTCTTACCAAGTCTTCCACCTACTCATCTTTTAATTAACCCACTGGCTGAAGTTAAACCAAGACCTCCTTTGTCCCATACATGCTAGACCCAATCCTTGAGTTAGAATGATATCTCCTCGAGTCTTTACCTCCATTTGATCATCCATTAAAAATATCGTGACATAAAACTAATGGGTGTCGGGCTCTGCTCCTGCAAGCAATCCAGGAGTGACTTCCGACGCTAACGATATCTAAGGACAGTGTGTGGACCCCCAGATGAAATACCTGTTGATCGGGATCCCACATACGCACAAGGTACTCTAATAACCTGACTTGGGCCCTCATGCCTGGGATACGAAAGTACTTCAGAAGGCCACAGTTTCTTAAAGCAGCAATAGTGGGTGGATGATTTTCGGAAATGGCATTATCTTCTTCATGCTCCCTTTCACGCCATTCAATAACCATTTTGATGGCCAATTACCTGCATAAGAAGCACAAAAAGAGGATTAGAAACTCTATCCATGAATTGGTTCTTTTTTATTGAGTAAATTCTTAAAAAAAAATTGTGCTTTGCGGTTCTCGCAGGTACCCTTTGGGCACAGTGTGAGAACCTCGCAGGCTGCTATGGGCTCACCTGTGAGAATCACCCATTCTCGCAAGTCCCATGTAGCCCACCTGCGAGAATGGCTGAGCGCAAGTAGGGCTCATAAAATCAACTCAAAAAATGAATTTTAACCAATGAAAATGAAAAATTAAACCATGAAAGAGTAGAAGACAAAGAGCCTACCTCACTGTCGCTTACGGCTCACCGAATGGACATTTGTAACTCCCGCAATCTGACGCCGAACTTCGAGGGTAAAAGAGGGGTTTTTGAGCTCAAATAGTGGAAAAGTGAAAATGATATGGTAAAAAGATTTTTACTCCTTTATATTTACTTTTACCATGTTATTTAGTTTTTTATGATTATTTATCTATTAAACCCTAATCCCTAATGTCCTTTTGAGTGTAACTTTTGTAGGCATAATGACTTCGATGTTCATATATAGGGATGCAAACATAATTTTTCTTTTTTCATCCATGTTTTGATTGTTTTTTATGGTTTTTGTATAAAACCTCGAGCGTGGTCTTTGTCCGTTCTCGCGCTCGAAAATACATGAGAATGTGATCGAGCATACTTTTATCACTTTTTCGGGCTCAACAAGGTTATATGAGAAAGGAACCCCCCTGGAGTCCTCTTTAAGATCTTTTCAGACTCTCTAAACATGAAAAGATAGCCGAGCGACCTTTCTATTTTCACGCTCGATAAATTATCTGAAGAAAGCGTCTGGTGAGAGATAATTTATCTCTTTTTCGGTCTCATTGGACTATTTTACGAAAAAGGAACTGAGAGATTTCTCTTTTAAGTGTTTTTTCAGACTCTATAATCATGAAAAACCTTCAAGTTTTATATCTTTGGACTCGTTAAACAAACATCGACAAACCCGTAATGGGACCGAACAACTCCTTCTTAGGGTTCATTAAACATACTCCGAAGGAATTATCCGAAGGACTTATCCTAAGGATAAGCTTATATCAACAAGCATATGTTATCCTCCTCAAGCTTGCGTAAAAATAAAGAGGTACTCGCCAGAAATGGTGGGGGAAAATTTGGGAAAGGGATATGTTATCATCTTCGTATTAATTGGCAGTAAGTGTCGCTCTTGAACATGACACCCCCTATTCATTATATTTGAAGCCGGTTTGGGAAATCCATTTGTCTCTCATTCGATTTGCTACAAGATCATTCCCTGTGTCGTCTTTGAGTCAATGCTGCCAAATCATTGGTCGTGTCGTTCATATGTTCCAGAGAAGTCCCTCTGAAACCTCTATTGAGTCGGCCATCTGCAGTTGTCCATTCTCCCAGTGTCGGCCTTCCCTGTTTCCAGTTTAATTTACATCATACTCAGCTTCACCTTCAAAATCTGCTACTCATTTTGTGTCATTGATGGGGGATACATCAAGGCCCTCCTGTGAAGAGTTTTTTTCCATCGACTTCAGCTCATTATCCAGAATCATGACTTAGAAATTCTTTGGTACCTTGGAACTTGCATGCCTCAATGGCAGGTTTCCTTGCTTTCGACAGTGGGTTTACATCATTGACCCCTGATCGAAATATTCGATCGGATGTTTGACTTCAATTCACTCATTCACACTCGATGGATTGTACTAGAGTACCTTGGGAGTCATTGACATCAATGGTGATTTCCCTCGCACTTGTTAACGATTTCATCAATGACCGGTAATCAAGTGGTTTCTGCCATGTTCGACTTCAACACATGTAATCACATGGTTAGATTCATACTTTTGGGCGATGATATTGAAGACCCTGGATATCATCTCTTTGTCTAGGTTGTGATGGAGTATGTATAATCTGCGACACATAGATCCACTGTGTATGTCTCGTGGCTATGTCGTCTTTATTTGAAAATTCTTTGCATAGATCCACAGTGTATTCCTGGTGGCTATGCTATATTTTGACAGCATGGATCCATAGTGTATGATTGGTGGCCATGACCCATGTCTACAATTGTCATCCATTTGTGATCTGAGTATGGGAATGCCTACCTCAGAATTGATATATATGATATTCTGCAGATGCTTGTTTGTTCGCAGGTTTCCAATTAGCTGTGCTCCTGGTTTCCGACACACACATGCAGCTTACAAAGTCTTTTGGCTGTCACTAGTTCCGACCTCATACTTTGGGGGGCATTTTGTTACCCATTATTTTGGTCATCATGATGATGTATTGATGATGGTGTACTCAGGCTCCTCATAATAACTTTCTCCTGAGAAAATTTATGTTCATCTCTTCCCAGAAAACTCATTTTTGAAGAGAGTTCTCAGGCTACTAGTATCCCAAAGTGCGAGAATGACACATTCTCGCAGGTTGCCTTAAGATGGGGTGTGAACTTCTCGCACTGTGTAACATATCTAGGGTGTGAACCTTCTCTAAAGCATGGAAAAAGATGAATTCTCGATGTTTCTAGAAGGGAATCTTCTAGAAGAATGGGTTGACATTCGAATGGTTATCCTTGTACTAGATTCCCTGATATTGTGGGATCATTCTTATCTAAGTAACCATCTCATTCTCTCCTATATATTGAGGGAATTCTCATGGAAAAGGTTAAGAAATATTCATTGGATAATTGGTGAAAGAATTGTGTGAAGGACTTAGCTTGAACATGAGCTTGGAGACCCTAGCAAATCTATCAAGAGGTTTTGATCTTCTTCATACAAGGATTGAGCAAGTGTGTGTGTTGGAGCCAAGAGCCATCGAAAGGAAGCTTGCGACATCAAGGCAATCAGGTTGTAATCTTTACTTTCAATTAATATGATACAGTGGCATGTCCCTTTCTCATAAAGCTATTCTCACTTTATTGTGTAATTCCTTGATCATACACATAAGTTGACAGTTGAATATATTTTGCTATCTTCACTTTGGTTGGTTTGTGTTGTCTTTGTCTTGACCTCACAAGATAACTGGAGCTAAGCGGGAGCAACATAGACCCTAGGAAGTGATATAAAGGTATGTTACTTGTTCCTTCCTACTAGCTAATTCAATGGTCAAAACTTAGGGAAAGAGTCACGTCTTGTCCTGTTTTGTTCTAGATCCAGGTGGATCTAGGGAGATCTGTTAGTGTCCACACCTACCGATTAGTCCGATAACAATGATTGAGTAGGAAAATGTTTTGTTAGTGAAGGTGGATACATTGAAGAATGATGCATATTCATTAACAAAGTCTGTTATAGTTTGTGACAACTCAAGTGTGATTTTTCTAGCAAAGAACAATGCTTATCATTCCAATATAAAGCATATTGATGTACATTACAATTTTTTTAGAGACATGGTTGAGTAGAAAAAGGTTTTTTTAGTGAAGGTGGATACACTGAAGAATGATGCATATTCATTAACAAAGTATGTTAGTATAGAAAAAATTTCTTGGTGTAGAGAATTAATATGCATTTTTGCCCCTATCAGTTGATTATATGAATGCTTTCTCTTGCCCTCTTTTTGCAAAGAATAAACAAGTGGGAGAATGTTGGACATGTTTTGTATTCTTTTTAGGTTCCTAGGGTAAAGGGGGTATGAGGGGATATGAGCCCCCTTGTCGAGGGTTCAAGGTTAGAACCCACGAAATAAATTTGTTGGGTCTGGTTTTGGTCCATTTTGTGCTTTTTTGGAAAATGGTTTTTTGGCCCATTGTAAATTAATTCCAGTCCATGAATTAGGGTTGTAATATTTTTCAATTTAAAGGATTGGGGTTTTGGATGTAGTGGATTACCTAAACATTATATTTTGAACGATGACGTTCATACAAGGAGAAAGAGACAGGGGTGGCTCTCAAGTTGGTTGGTTTTCTTGGTTAAGGGTTTCTAGTGTAAATCTTTATGTACTATGTGCATGTGCCATTGTTATTATTATGTTTTCAATATTATGTTAGTATTTATTTTCTTGTACATGTTTATAAAAATATTTATATATGACATGCTAAGTAATGTTATTAGGTATGATGAGATGATAATATCCCTAGATGAATTTTAGGGTTATTTTTAATATTTGTGATTTTTTCTTGTAGGAAACATCTCAGGAGCCATACATACCTTATATTTCCAACAAACTTCCATATATTCATGAATTCACATCGATCAAGGTCCTAACCTTCCTTGGTATATCATGACAAAACCGATGAAGATCCATATTCCTATAGGTACAAAGATATCCATAAATCAATGTCCCAAGACACAAGATTAGGTAGAAGAATTTTCTCGTGTTCCCTATGCTAATGTTGTTAGAAGTTTGACATGTGTCTATGATCTGTACTAGACCATACATTTCCCATGTAATGGGCGTTTTGAGCAGGTATATGTCAAAAGTAGGGAAGGAACATTGAATAGTTGTAAAGAGGGTCTTTAAATATTTGTGTGGACTTTAGATTATGAAATATTCTACCAAGGAAGATAGGGACCTCATAGGTGGATATATATATAGGGACGTGTTCATGCAAACTGGGATGGATACCTTGACCACATAAGATATACAAGTGGTTTTTTTTTTAAGTTATTTGGTGGAGTAATTAGTTGGATGAGCAAAAGGCAGGTTGTAGTTGCATTGTCAACTACAAAATCTTAACACATGGCAACGACTCATGGATGTAAGGAAGCTATATGTATGAAGATATTGTGTTTAGGTAGTGTTTTTTCTTAGAAATAATTGAGAATAGGTTGTGACAACTCAAGTGTGATTTTTCTTACAAAGATCCCTTCTTATCATTCCAAGACAAAGAATATTGATGCACAACACAATTTTTTTAGAGAAATGGTTGAGTAGAAAAAAGGTTATGTTAGTGAATATGGATACATTGAATAATGATATAGATTCGTTAACAAAGTCTCTTATAGGTTGTGACAACTCAAGTGTGATATTTCTGCAAAGAACCCTGCTTATCATTCCAGGACAAAGCATATTGATGTATAATACAATTGTGTTAGAGACATGGTTGAGTAGAAAAAGGTTTTGTTAGTGAAGGTGGATACAATGAAAAATGATGCAAATTCATTAACAAAGTCTATTAGTGTCAAAACGTTTTCTTTGTGTAGAGAATTAGTAGGCATTCTTGCTCCTATTAGTTGACTATATGAATTCTTTCCCTTGCCCTCTTTTTGCAAATAAGAAAACAAGTGGGAGGATGTTGGACATGTGTTGTATTCTTTTTAGGTTACTAGAGTAAAGGGGTTCTAGGGTTCCTATGAGCCCCCCTGCCGAGGGTTCAAGGGTAGCACCTCTAAAATAATTTTTTTGGGTCTGTTTTGTGATTTTTTGGCAAATGGTTTTTTGGCCCATTGTAAATTAATTCCAGCCAAGGAATTAGGGTTGTAATCTAATTAAATTTAAAGGATCAAGGTTTTGGATGCCATGGAGTACCTAAATATTGTATTTTGAATGATGAAGTTAATAAAAGGATAAAGAGATAGTTGTGGATATCAAGTTGGTTGGTTTTCTTGATTAAGGGTTTCTAGTGTAAATATTTATGTACTTTGTTCATGTTCCATTGTTATTCTTCTTTTTTTAATATTATGTTAGTATTTATTTTCTTCTACATGTTTATAAAACTCTTCATATATGACATGCTAAGTAATGTTATTAGGTATGATGAGATGATAATCTCCCTAGATGAATTTTAGGGTTGATTTTAATCAAACCTTGGTTTTTATATTCATGAATGTTTCTTGTAGGAAACATCTCAAGAGACATACATACCATATATTTCCGAAAAACTTCCATATCTTCATGAATAATTCACATCGTCCAAGTTCATGATCTTCCTTGGAAGATCAAGAAAATTTTTATTAATGTACATATTCCTATAGGTATAAACTTGTCCATAAATCAATGTCCCAAGACACAAGAATAGGTAGAAAACTTGTTTCCTTATGGTAATTGCTATAGCGGGAAAACCTCCCTATGGACTACACTGGGGTTCAACATGTAGGCAGATCTAACCATATAAAAGTATCATAATTTTATAATTACTCCAAATATACCCCACATTCATGCATGAAATAAAAAGGGAAAAGATCCAGTAAATCTATCTTTAACTCTGTGTCCGGTGTCGATCCTTTCACGTTCAATTGCTCCGCTGACTACAAGTCTCCTCCCAAGGCTAACATGCATTCACAAACAGAAAAATAGGGAACTACGAACATGCATCTCATATATTAATTATGGGTTAGATGACAATATAAAACATAAATCAAACATAAATATTTGACACATCATATTTCAGGACAAAAAAAAGTATTCCTTTTATTGATATCACAAAGTTTACTTACAATGAGATTGATGACTGCTCCTCGAACCTGGTCCAGGCTCCTCTTCACCAAGCTCCAACTGTGCTTCCATGTATCTTTCTCCTCTCACACTTCTCTCTAGGGAATGTAATAGGCTTATGATGGAGGAAAAAGGCAAGAATGGGAAATTCTGGTACAAATCTCAAAAGTTGGCTACAAATTCTTGGGGCAAGGAGGGGATGTGAAATGGGCAGAGTTTCACTGTTCTTACACTTCGCTTTTGAATGAGACCCCAAAACCTCCTTTTATATGACAAAAGTATGGTTATTCGGTTGGGTGATGGGCTATAGGCGGTGGGACAGTTGGGAAACTACTCAAAATCCCGTAATCTCAACAAATTCCTTGCAAATTTTTTATTTTTGCAACATTTGTGGGTATACACGGGTTGTAATGGTGTAGCTAGCATACGTACGCAAGATGTAGTGGTGCAACAAGCATGTGTATGTGGAAAGTAGTGGTGCAGGGCGCGTACATATTAAAAAATAGTGTATTTAAGAAGAGTTTCTCAGTGATGGCTTGGCAAAAGTAGCAAGTGAGAGGGCATGGTTCCAGGTATGCATGTATGGTGCAATTTAGGGTTATAACACTAATATTGTTAGAAGTTAGATGTGTGGCTATGGTATGTACTATACCATACATTTCCCATGCAATGCGGGTTTTGAGTAGGTATATGTCAAAAGCAGGGAAGAAACATTGAATAGTTGTAAAGAGAGAATTTATATAATTGTGTGGACTTTAGATTATGCAATAATCTACTAAGGAAGATCAAGACCTCATAGGGAGATAGATATACAGGGACTTGTTCACCCAGGCTGGGATGTATATCTTATTGATTAATTGGGTTGGTTGTCATTGATGTCAACCCTTGAAGCTAGTCCAGTAGCAAATTCCAGTGGCCCCGACAGTATGGTTAAGGGACCCAAGTTTGTTTGAGGTATAAAAGCATGAAAATCAATGAATATGCAGGTAATACTATTCTATATGGATAGTACATGTCATGTCATTTTGTAATATACCAAATATAAAAAGTATGCAGAACAGAAATAAAATGCTAGAAATGGCAGAATAACAGTAATATAACCAGCATAATCTCCACAATAACACATAAATGATATAATAATAACAACAGAAATAGTACTTTGATTCAGAAAGAAATGTTCATGGGCCTCTTTGAGGGGGAAACCTCTAGTCGAGCAATGCTCTGTTACAATAATATCCAAGCTAGGGTTTTCATACCCTTGACCCTTATTTATACTAAATATGTCTATCAAGAGAAATATCTGGAAGAAGATCCTTCTAGAAGTGAAAGCTTCTATTAGGTCTTCTTACATCTGCCTTATTCTATTTTATTGAAAGGCCTTATTAATATTGACCTTTATTACATCCGAATATATTGATCTACCTATGTGCAAGTTAGGACCCTAACATCGTTGCCCCCTTAAAAACAACCTTGTCCTCAAGGCTTGAGATGTGGAAACTGCTGCAGAATGGTAGTTGGTTCCCAAGTGGCATCTGTTGGAGTTGTATCTTTCCACTGGACTAGCACTTCCTTGATGGTTCTCTGACGTAGGTGATGCTCACGCTGGTCCAAAATTGCTTCTGGTTGTAGCCAAATGGATCCTTCTTCAACTAACTCGGGAAGGTTGGTTTGAATTTGGCACCTAGTTCCAATCACCTTCTTTAAGCATGAAACATGTAAAACATGATGTAACTTCGACTGACTGGGCATAGATAACTGATAGGCAACTTGTCCCACATGCTTGAGAACTATATAAGGACCATAAAATTTAGGCGCTAGCTTTTGATAATGCTTGGCCTTGATGGAAGTTTGCTTGTATGCTTGCAGTCACAGAAACAATTGATCCCCTTATGCAAATTGACGTTCAGAGCGACCTTGATCTGCTTGTTGCTTCATGCAGTTCTGTGCCATGACCAAGTTCTCTTTAAGCGTATGAAGAATATCCTCTCAAACTGTAAGTGTTTGGTCAACCGCCTGGACCTTCGAGGTACCCGGTAAGTATGAGAGAACTGAAGGTGGCTTCTGTCCATAGACCGCTTCAAAAGGAGTCATGCGTGTAGTTGTATGGTAGGAAGTGTTGTACCACCATTCAACTAGGGGTAACCATTGAGCCCACTGATTTTGCTTTTCAGAGGAAAAACACCTCAGATATGTTTCCAAACACTTGCTGACAACTTCCGTTTGACCATCAGTCTGGGGATGATAAGTTTTGTTGAGATGCAATTGGGTGCCCTGTAGCTTAAACAGTTCTTGCCAAAAATTTCTTGTGAAAGTTGGGTCACGATCAAAAACAATAGAGTGTGGCATGCCATGAAGCTTGAAGACCTGGTCCATGAAAATTTGAGCCACCGTGGATGCAGTAAATGGGTGTTGAAGAGCACAGAAATGAGCATACATGGTGTTATCATTGAAATTTCGTCTGCACATGGTGACAAGAACTCAGCATCGTCAAACATCAATGAAGTCATTCATGGCCTTGAATTAGTCTCACAGCATTCAAAAAAGGTCAAAAACTATACAAAGTAGTGAAAAATTGAAGAGCGCTTTACAGAAGTTGGGCGCGCGGGCACATGCGTGGAACAGGAATGTAGCAAGCGCGCATACATGCACGATGCGCGACTGTTAGCGCAAAAAGCCGCGCACCTGCTAAATGGTGCATTTATGAATGTGGTCGGCCTCCCAACCACTTACGGTTCAGCTCCCAAGCTGATTTGACCTCCAAATCCGGGCTGGATCCGAATGGTGGGTTGGTCAAAGACCTAATAATGCCCTAAATGGCCTCTTTTCACACTACAAAGAAGTTACACAACAACCCAATGCAATGCTATAAAAAGCCATGAATGCACCTCATTTTCTCAAGGAATTCTAAGTAATGTTATGATGCCTATATTGTTTTAAGGACTCCATCCTTGACAAGAGCACATTGACACCATTTCATTGAGCAATCCACCTCTCCATTGAGTGGATTTGCAAAGAGTTCTTTCACCACCATTTTCATTTTCTTTGTTGTAAGGAGAGCAAGCTTGTGAGGGTCCAAGAGCCTTCCCTTAGAGGAAGAAGAGACTCACAGTCCCCTTTCTTCTTGGTGCTTTGATTTCATCAATAGATCAGCCTAAAAACATTGGTGACATGGGTATTTTTTCTTTTGTTATCTCTATGTCCCTATGCTTATAATTTTAGTTTGTATTAGTTTAATTCTTGCTTATAGTTTTGTTTTTCTTTCTCTAACTCTTTCCTCTACAGCTGTCCTGCTCAGCAAGACCCAACTGGGCATGCAAGCACCTCTTATTTGCTCACAAAGGTGACGAAAAGGGTGCAACAGATTGACGACTCCACTGGGGAAAGGTATCAAATTCCTATCTCATTTGGGTTTATTTTTCTCTTCTTTTAGTTTGTTTAACTTTCAGGTGCACAAACAGGCCTCAGCCGACCTGCTAACCAGTCAATTCCAAGGAGAATTGAGAGAAATCCATCCAGATTTTTCTTTCTCAGCCACTTGTCATAGGCGCGCAGGTATTCTACCCCACAGATGCGCATCGTGTGCGCATGCACTTAAGTGACAGCATTTCTCTGCGTGCATGCACTTTCGTACCCATCTCTGTTTGTGTGTCTGTGCTTTGTGCGCCTCTGTATTCACTAGGGGCCGCGCATATAAGCTAAATTTCACATTGTAAGTTGTTGGGATGTGGGGAAGGCCATTTGCCTTCTTAAAAATGATGTTAATCATGCTCTAAACACTGCACCACACTTAGTCCCCTCATCATATAAAGGGGTTAGTCAAACACACATAGGCACTTAGGAGGATAAAAATCAATTTCCCTTATTTGCTTTTTGCCACATGGATGGCTTGTTTTGACTTACAAGATAAGGTGGCAATGATTTTTAATCACATCTAACTTACATTGGGACTAGAATTTGAATTACAATTGCTTAGTATGCTCTTCTCTCGTGCCTTCAAGTGACCTTGAGAATCAGAAAAAGATTGTGAAAGCAACTTCATCTCCCTTGACAAAGTTTAAAACCTTTTGGAGAGGACAACGACCCTTCTTGGGACCCCTCTTAGTTTTCTTTTTTAAACACATCTTAATATTGTAACAGGCCCATAAATGCCCACATGCTACAAAGATAGGATAGTGTTTGGAATTTTGCTTTCTTAGATCAAAACACTAGGGAAGTTTAAAGGTTTGTAACGGGCCCATACATGCCCACATGTTCAATCTAGGATAGTTTCAAGCTTTTCTTAGATTACATCACAATAGGGAGTTAAAGAATAGTAACGGACCCACATGTCCACATGCTAGCTTCCTAGGGCTTTTGAATTACGCAAGGTTGTACCAAAGGCACTTAGTTAATTAGGTAATAAAACTCGTGTAAGGACCAAGCGAAGTCCACATGCAGCAAGGTGACATCTAATTCACTAAAAAATTGGCACACTTTCACTCACACACAAAAGTCACTTATCACTCACATAGCTTTTTCTTGAAACGTGAAGGTCAAAGTAAGTTTCCTCCAAAAAGGGATTCCGAAAATACCCCATCTTTTCTTGATAAGACTATACACTCCCACTTCTAATCAACGAGGTTGGTTTGCACCCCCAACCTCCCAAAACAACTACATCTAAAATCTTTCTAAAAACTCACTAAGTTTTCCTCCACAAGAGGTGCCAAAAGAAATTTTTTAGTCTAGGTAGGATTTCAGGGATAGGAATCCAAATAACTCCCCGCTATCTGGTTCTCACATTGTCAAAACATAGAGGTTGTCAAATAGGGAACTGAAAATCCTCCAAGTCAAGTGTTCCAATCACCATAAGGCAGGGAGATACCCGTGAAGGGTTGAAGGCCAAGGTCCGGTTGTTCTGTGCGTCCCCCTTCGAGGCACCCACCTCTTGGACGGGATCCATCCCGTGACCCATTTCTTAGGCCAAAAATCTAAATGCCGCACTTTGACTGAGGTACCTAGTGACCAACTTTAGGACATCTACCCAGGTGGCAATTGTGGGCTGCAACTGCACCTTGATTGGATTTTGTGTGGCTATTGGGAAATATCACTAGCTCTTTTGGGATATGCCCCCTTTACCCCTCATTATAACCAATTATTTCATCCTTCACTAGTTTCTCTTCCGGAGACTTCAGACCCCACTGTTGAGTGCTATTGGAAGGTCTAGTGCTATTTGAGAGGAAGGACGTTACGTCTTCTAGGACATGAGAATTTTCTTTCTTTTGATTCCCCTATGCGGACAAAACCCACTTACCCACATATATGTTTCTTTCTCACTTTATGTATGATGCACATATGATTACAGTTTGATTTGGATATATATATTGTGTAAACATTCAACACAAAGGCTTTTGTTTCTATATTTCTCTCACCACTTGTTGCACATATTCACACAGCTAGTCTGACATCATAGGGGAACCACAGAACCCCCGACATTCATGACACTTGCTCAACCTCCCTCCTATCTTGGGGGAGGTATCTGGTCGTGCCCGCTCATCGGCACCTCCTTCACACACTCCTGTGAGTGCTACTATCGTAGGATCAGCTTTGATTGGTTCTACATTACTTGGGTCTACCTCCCAAGGTCATCTGTCCACTCGCTCTCCTCTACACAGAAGCGGAGGACCCACTTCCTCTCAAGGAGGGAGCACCAACCCACCTAGCCCCCATCAAGGGTCAGGTTCACAAAACACTATGGCTGGAGCTAATCCTCCCCCCCCACTACAGATTCCATATTTGGCCTCTCTCAACATACCGGATCTCACCAAACTCACCAATGATCCTATATTGCATGATCCCACATGGCCTGCAATGCCAACAAAACTCCCTTCAGACATACCAAAGTTTGAAGGAAAGGTAGGGGATGACCCTGCCAATCATGTCATGACCTTTCATCTCTGGTGCTCTTCCAATAGCATTATGGATGATTCCATTAGACTGCAATTATTTCAACGCACACTCACTGGCCCATCGGCTAAATGGTATGTCGAAGAAAAATTTGGGTCCCACGCGACCTTTGAGTCATTGGCCAAAGAATTCTTGACCTTCTTCCAATTACCCATCCACCATGACAATGGTCTAGAACTACTGTCTAACTTCAAACAAACCTCAGCCACACACATCGCTAACCACATTCATGAGTGGCGTAGGCGACGTAGTTTGTGAAAAGAAGAAACCACCAAGCAACAGTGTCTCGACTGGTTTCTTAGATCACTTGTCTCTCTCCTTGGAAAGGATGTAGCTTCCACCTTCCCTCAATCGGAATAAGAAGCCATCAGTAAGGACCAACAATATGACCTCATCTATGCACAGTCAGGGTACTTATACACAGTACTTCCTGATCTTCCAAAACCTGTGCCATTTGGCCAAGACAAACCTGGGATGTCTCACTCAGCAAACGGACTAATAGGTGCCACCACACACCATGGTCCACAACCCCAACCACCACCGATGTATGGAACACCTCAATACCCGCCAGCATATGGGGGCACTCCTTATTACCCCCCACCTCCTTATCAACAACCATACCCTATTGCTATACCTCCACCCATCAGTGGACCACCACCAGCACCCCCCATACATCCACCTATTCCTACAAATAGTGGTACTCCCTCAACATCAACTTATAGTACTAGTGAAAGCACTACGCCTTCCTATGTACCTTATGGATCGGTACCACCACAAAATCCATACTTTCCATTTCCTGGTCCTCCACAACCCATGGCTCCCCCACATCCACATGCGGGGGTAAATTTTGTTCAACCTTC
>ML789755.1:340949-357898 GCA_009831015.1 Picea engelmannii | reverse complement strand
CCATTTCCTGGTCCTCCACAACCCATGGCTCCCCCACATCCACATGCGGGGGTAAATTTTGTTCAACCTTCTGCTGCTCAACAATACCAAAATTTTGAACAGTTGAATACAACCAACCCAACTCATCCATCGAACAATGCCAAAAAGAAAGGATGGAACAAAAATAACAACAACCCAAGTCAAGGCGGGAATCAACCCCCACAACACCAACCAACTGGGGGAAACCAGAACCAAGGGAACCAAAACCCCCAAGGGGGCAATAATAACAAATGCCAAGGGATAAATAATGTTAAAACCATATTCCCTTGTGCCCTTTGTGGTGAGTTTGGTCATTACACTCACCATTGCCCCCAGATCGCTAACTTCAAATGGTTGAAAGACTCGGGTAGTCTTCCCCATTCTCCTACACAACCTACCCCTCAGCAGGCACCACAACGTGCAACAACCCCCTCTCGCCATGCTGCAAAATCCCATTCCACATCAAGGTGTGATAAACACCCAAAAAGACACACAACATCCCCCACCCCAGGTAGGAAAATACCACAACCCCAACAATCTAGCAGAGTGTACAATTCTCCTCACCAGTGAGGAAGAAATCCTTTTGCAAACGCGTAATCGTCAGTATCATAAACCCGCTGAGTCTACTCCTATCTCTCCAGAGACAAACCCTACACCAATGGGACCCCCATTGGTGATCCCTCTCCCTTCCGCTGAACCACCACTACGCATCCCTCGCATCCCCTTGCGCAGGAATGTCCACAACCCATAGGCTAGGGTAGCTCATAACTACATCTTGGTAGACAACTTAGCGCAATCCTCGGCTGCCATGTCAGTCTTGGAAGTCCTCCAGACTTGTCCTATGCAGTGGAAACCACTACTTTCCACCTTGGGGGCAGTTGACCCTGCTGATTCTCGACTCATCACCTTTGATCTTAACAGCGACGAACCTCGTCTTCCCGCCTTGATCGCTTTCCAAATACCAGTAAAAATTCGGAACATCACAGTTCATCGTTGTATTATCGATGAAGGTGCATCTACATGCATTATGTCCAAAACAGTATGGCAGAAACTTGGTTCCCCAAAGCTCATACCCTCTGCCATCACATTGTGAGCTTATGATGGACGACCATCCTCTCCTGAAGGGATCTTTCAAAATGTCCCTGTTGAACTCAGGGGCAAGACTATTCTCATTGATATCGAAGTTATTGACGCCCCGCTCGATTATAATATCCTGTTCGGTCATAGCTACATGTACGCTATGAAGGTAGTGGCATCTTCCGTCTTTCGGACAATGATGTTCCCCCACAATGGGAAGATCATGACCATCGACCAAGTCTCACATTATGAGCCTAACCCATTTGCCAACCTCGATAACATTCTTCCCCTCATCCACACCAACCAAGACGCATATCCATTCGTCGAGATGGGTCCTGGGATTTTTAAAGATCCATCCTTGTTAGGGACATACCATGGAGCACCACTACTCCTTCATCCTACTAATCAAGTATGTGTCATCTCATCTAACAGAACTCACACAGAGGACGCCCATCCTCCTCAGGAGGCTTCAGTCATTCCTGACGTCCCAATAGTCACAGAACCACTCCCGCCGGAGCCTCCTGCGCACTCGTCAACCCCAACAATCCACAAATCCACATCCCCTCAAGGGCATAGTCCTGTTTGGGAGACAGTTCCCCAACCCCTCACTCAAATTCCCTTCTTTTACCCTCCACCAGGTATAGAAGCTTTTCAGGTAGCCGCAATGCTCACACTACCCAATATGGTGTTAACAATCCCAGTGTGGTATTTACACCCACCTGAGATGGTCCCTCGACCATCCCTTCCCCCATAGGAAGGCCTCCCCATGACGATTCCCGTCCTTACCCCCACTACCCCCCCACTCACTACCCTCCCGGCTACAGCTGGGGGTAGGAGAAAGAAGAAGAAGCCCACCGCTCCACTTCCTCCACGCATCCCACCACCATGTGCACTATGTGAGAAAGAGGGCCACCAAACCAACAACTGTCCATCACTACCTGAATTACATAATTTGATCCCCCCCAATCAAACTCCCACAACACCTGTCACTACTGCTAGTCCCACCATTACCACCCACCCTTCCAGTAGTAAAGGGTTGAGGACCAAATACACTTGTGCTATATGTTCAAAGTATGGCCATTACACCCATCATTGCCCAGCACTTCCATGATTTTGGCAGACATTCGCGGTTGTACGTCAGAACTTCCATAACAACCCCAGTCCTGCTAAGTCCTCATCAACAAATATCACTGACATCCGCTATGTCACTACTTCAGTCAATGAATGTATGAGATGCCCTTGCTCTCTCTGCGATTCATTAGCTCGTTTTACATACCAGTGTCTGATGGTTCTTGAATATAGGCAACGTCAATTGGCCCTGCTTCACCAACCCACAGAGGCGACAATTGACATTACCTTTTCACTAGAGGATCTTCATGTCATTTCTCCCGAGCTCGAGGCACTCCCAACGGCTCCATGGTTCTTCAATGACATCTCTAAGGACTTACCCTGTAACCCCCCCAACTCTCCTGCTCATTCCCCTATGGACACTCTCCACCCAACCACCACAAGTAGCCCTTAGTACTTCAATATATGGTTTATGTCGAGTGAACCCTCCCCATCTCCTAGCAACATTTCTCCCTCTGCTTCTCCATCAGGGGGCAACCACACTGTCACCGGGATCACTCCTCATGACCCCTTGTATTCCCGGCGTTTCCAATGCGATGAGGAAATACTTCAAGAGATAAACAACCCAGACTCGCCCTGGGATGCGCTTCATCACCGTGCACTCTTCTCTCCACAGGACGCCCTCATGCCTCCTAACCAAAACCCCATTTACACGGTCGAAACCAAATATTTTATCCCGATAGGGCCTATCGACTGGTTCAACAATCCCATTCCCGCCCCTGATTCTTTTGAAGAAGGTAATATGGCCAACATTTCCCCCACCATCAAAATCAACATTTCCATTAAAAATGGCATCGTCGAAGAAATCATCATTAGAGCTGCTTGCACTCCTCAGGAAATCGATGAATACAAAGCCCTCTTCCAGGAATATAGGGATATTTTCTCCTGGTCATACATGAAAATGCCTGGCCTTGATCCCTTTATTGTCGAACATCACATCGATACATGGCCTGACATCACACCAGTTCGCTAGAAACAGCGACCGCTACACCCCTCCAAAGCCGCGGCTATCAAAGCCGAAATTGACAAATTACACACTGTCGGGTTTATTTACCCCATCGCTTATACGTCATGGGTTTCCAACCCTGTACCCGTCGACAAAAAATAGGGCACTATCCACATTTGCACCGACTTTCGTGATCTCAATAACACATGTCCCAAAGACAACTTTCCAATGCCTTTCATTGATCAAATTATCGACGACTGCGCCAGCCACGAAGCTCTCTCCTTTATGGACGGATTCTCTGGCTATAACCAAATAAAAATTCACCCAGTCGATCAGTATAAAACCGCATTCACTACCCCATGGGGTACCTTTGCATATCGTGTCATGCCTTTCAGCTTAAAGAATGCCGGCGCAACTTTCCAGCGAGCGATGACATACATCTTTCACGATCTGGATAAAATCATCCTCGCCTACTTGGACGACCTAACAGCTCGATCCAAGAAACGCACCCAGCATCTCGATGATTTACGAATCATCTTTCAATGGTGTCATCAGTACAACATCCGCTTGAATCCTCTCAAGTGTGTGTTCTGCGTCACCGCAGGGCACCTCCTCAGTTTTATTGTTTCCAAAAGAGGTATTACCATAGACCCCCTTAAAGTCCAAGCTATCACCAAAATTCCACCTCCTTGGAATTTACGACAACTTCAGAGTCTTCAAGGCAAAGCTAACTTTCTTCGACGCTTTGTCCCAGATTATGCCATACACACACATGGTTTCCTCCACTTACTACGTCACGACATCCATTTTCACTGGGATGACTATGCCCAACAGTCATTTGACGATCTTAAAGCAGCGCTTTCAAATGCACCTTTAATTAGTGCAACTAACTATAATTGTGACTACATCCTTTATGTATCAGCATCAACTGTATCAGTAGCCGGCGTTCTCATCCAGGTCAGAGATGACAATCGTGAACACGTTATTTATTACATCAGTAAGAACCTCTCAGGACCACCCTTGAAGTATAAACACGAAGAGAAACTTTCTCTTGCAGTTGTCCTCGCAGTCCAGAAACTGCGCCATTACATTCTTCTTCGCACCACAAAGGTTGTAACAGATTCCAACCCTATGTAGTACTTGCTTAGCCGTCGGCAAGTTAACAACAAATTCGCTCGATGGATCGTTATCCTCCAGGAGTACGACCTCAAGTTCTCAACACCTAAGAGTAAGAAGGCCCTCGTTCTTGCCGAACTTGTCACGACCCTCCCCTATGACACCACCAGTACCCCCATCAACACTGACTTTCCCGACGAATATCTCTTTTACATCACTTCGGATGATCCTTGGTATGGTGACCTCCTCGTCTACCTCCGAACTCAAAAGTTTGGTAACCACCTTTCACGAGATGATCGTCGACGTATTCGTCATCAGGCCCCCCGCTACCTCCTCATCGGAGAAATCCTATACCGACGGGGCATCGACACCATTCTTCGTCGATGTCTGACTATTGACGAAGCCGAAAGAGTCTTAAACGACTGCCATAGCGGTGCATGTGGGGGCCATCTTTCGGGTATATCCACTGCTCAAAATATTATCCGAGCCGGTTACTTTTGGCCTACCTTGTTTTATGATTGCATTTATGCCATGAAATGATGTGAGCAATGTCATCTCTATGCCAACAAATCCTGAGCTCCCCCCGCCCTTCTCCATCCTGTCATTACTACCGGCCCTTTCTGTAAATGGGGCATTGACTTTATGAATTGTAATCCCCCCTCCAACAATGGTCACAAATACATTTTTGTCGCCGTTGATTACTTCACCAAATGGGTCGAAGCGATGCCCACTTTCAACAACACCGCTGACACTGCAGTGCGTTTTTTCTTTAACCACGTCATATCCCATTTTGGCGTACACCTCCAACTCATTTCCGACCATGGGAAACACTTTGAGAATGAGATCTTCAACGAACTCTCATATCGGTTAGGCTTCTCTCACGATTTTTCCTCACCCTATTACCCTCAGTCAAACGGACAGGTCGAGGTAGTTAACAAAGTCCCCAAGACCATGTTACAACACACGGTTAATAAACATAAAACCAATTGGCATCATATGTTATTTTCCGCGCTATGGGCTTATCGAACGGTGGTGAAAACCGCTACTGGTTTCACACCATTCCATTTATTCCATGGGGTTGAGGCAACTCTTCCCATCGAGTGCGAAATTCCCACCTTACGCACCGCAATTGAGCTATTACCTGACACTGCTCCAATGGAGCAGCACTTGCTGAACTTGGAGTCTCTGGATGAAGATCATCGATCTTCCTTACAGAACAATGAGGCAGCTAAAAAATGATCCAAGGCTACCTTTGATCGCCATGTCAACCTTCGATCATTCTGCGAAGGCGACCTCGTCCTGGCTTACGATATTGCTCATGATACCTTCGGCCAGGGAAAATTCGAATCACTTTGGCATGGCCCTTACATTATCCAACATTGCCTCACCAAAGGCGCATATATCCTGGCCTCTCCCAAAGGCCTCTCCCGAAAAGAACCCGTCAATGGGTTGTATCTCAAGAAATTTTATGCTTAAAAGTAGTCATTCTACTTTATGTTATTTCTTTTTCTAGTATTTTTTAATCTTTTTCCTCCTACCCTCTCATCTAAACTATCCTTTGTGCTATTGACAGATTCTTCCTCCACCAGCCTACCACATTGGTTACACCAACGACGCCAACCATTGGACACAAAATCTCGCTTCGGCTGCTTGGGCTCTCTACACCCCCTCACATGAAATGCTACATTCAAGCGGCATATGTTTGGGGCCAGCCACCAACAACCAAGCTGAATACACTGTGGTCATCAGCCTCTTGGCCGACATCCAACATCATCATATTCATCACCTTAGCGTCTTCCTCGACTCTAAACTAGTCCTTCTCCAACTCAACAATGTATACCGTGTACGCGATCCGTGCCTCTTTCGCAAATACCTGCAGGTTAGATTGTTATCTCGGCATTTTGATTCCATTACATTTACACATATTCCAAGACAATTGAATCAATTAACAGATCACATAGCTAACATGGTGTTAGATTGGCATATATCACATCAAGCTACACATACATAAACATCTCACAAATCCTGTCATAGCATATATATAGAATAGACATCATCAAACTCATCAACAAAAAACACATGTAGACACCAGATGAATCTTAAAATATGTATACTCATGTATATATAAAATCCCATCAGGCCATCCGAATGTTTACATACAAAAATACATGCATCCGCAGGCCAATACAACACCTCGGTACAAAAAATGGGCTCACCATCCTATATACAACAAAAACAAAAATATACATCATGCACCACTCATGGTGCCTCTATCGCCCCACCACCTGCCCCTCCCTCAGGCGGTGGTGGCCCACCACCACCTTCTCCAGGCGGTGGTGGTCCACCCACAGGACCCTCCTGCCCTGGCAACAGGCGTCCACTCGTCATAGTAGCCAGCACTGCTGCTCGCTGCACTATGGACCGCCCTGGTGGCAGTACCCCCACACACGGCTCCAGGAAAATCTCGTCCTGGATGCGTGTCCACATGACCTCAGGCACATCCTGTAAAACCGTCTCTAGACGACGGCGTATGTCATCAAAATCTACTTCGGCCGCTGTCGGAGGAGCGTGTGATGGTCCTGCACCAGGGTCATCGAATCGGTGCCTCCTCGCTTCCCTCTCTGGCTCAGCTGGTCACCCCGCGGCATCCTCCCACCGACGTCTCTCTCCATGCGGTAGTCTCTCTGGATCTCGACGAGCCGGCACTCTCTGCATCTCCACCTCCCGCCCACGAGGTGCCACATCTGCACATGCAAGAAAAACAAACAACAAAATATAGTATCAACATCTATATCATATACATATGGACTGATATATCAAAAAACAACATAAACCACAAACATGCACACCAAATACTAAACATACCTCGATGGTCAAACACCTCCCCTGGAGGTAGCACCATGTCCGGGTCACCCCGGAAGTCCACCCCAGCATAGGGGTACCGCAGTATCACCTGCGGCATCTACCGCCACACCTGTGCCACCTTTGCTGAAAAGAAGTGGCCACCTTTGCCACCACCGTGATGAAGCAAAACTGTAGACCACCACCTCAACCACGGCTCTCGTGCCCCCGACATCTCCAGTAAGATCCTCGGGTGCAACATCGTCACCCACTCTAAAAACCAGGCCACTAGGATGGACCCGAAAGAAAACTCTCCTCCAGCAGTGGAACGACAGTGGTCCAACTGGGCCACCATCCTAGCATGAAGTGTCAGCCCCCAAGCGAACTGCTCACCGGCCACCACTCTCTCCAGCACCAATAGCTGGCCACCACTAATCCGCTGGGTCACAAGTGACCCATATATCCAAACAATCATCATCGCTATACAACGATGTGCCAGGGAGTCTATCGCACCGATACTCACTACCGTCCCAGACATAAAGTCCCGACCTTAGCAGTATCTCTGGACAATATCGGCCAATGAAATGGTCCTGGGCAACACCGGCTCCACCGGTAGGGGTGTTCCCCGAAAGGGGAGCCCAGTCAAGAAATAAATATTCTCCACCACAGTGAAGGGGATCTGCTCTCCTCACACGAGGAAGCAGTGCAGCTCCGGACTCCACATCTAGATTGGGAACTGCAACAGATACTCCTGTGCCCGTATCAACGGGCACTTAAAGAACTTTAGAAACCCACAGGTTGCCAAAGTCACACGCACGCCAGGCCCCTTAATGGCCACTGCGTCTCACAACTGGGCCCAGTCTCGCTCTCACCACCGCACTGGCATCGTCACTATTGTCCACCTTCAGACAACACAGAGCCCTATATCAGCTCATGCAACCATCAACAGTATTAACAAGACTCAATTTTTACCCTTCAACCTTGCCTCCTAGGCGCAGTTTTTATTACCCACAGGCGTGCACACATGCACGCCTGTTCATTACACAGGCGCGCATATATGCACACCTGTGCACTACACAGGTGCGCATCAGTGCGCACCTGTTTGCTTCATAGGCGCGCCTCTACGCACGCTTGTTGACCATATAGATGCGCACAAGTGCGTTCCTGTCAAACCCACAGGCGTGCACTGGTGCACACCTGTTCAACTCATAGGCGTGCCCTTCGGGCATGCCTTAAATTCTCCCTCTCGCGCACCCATGCACGTGTATTCGGTGGACAGGCACGCACGTATGCGTGCCTTTCACCCGATCGCCCACACATGTGGGGCCCAGACCCCCTAAATACCTCTGTACGACCCTCCATACAACCCTTGCCCAAAAATTGAAAACCTATTTCTATGCAGGATGATCAGACCACTAACCTGATACTCGCAGATCCTCAATCGGCTGCCTCATCCTCCCTAAATCTCCAAATCTCCTCGAAAATTGCTTGTCCAATCACTACTGCAGCAGGTACAAATGAGGTGGCAATGTGGGCCCTACAACTATATATAGGCCTTTTTCCAAACTTCCACTCACCATTCCGGGAGCCCAAGGTGTCCATTTTTCAAACCATCTTTAGCCACGGGATCAACATCCCGTCACCTACATCACAGCAGTCCCTGGGTCACTTTTCATCCTGAGCCCCCGGGGCACCTTTTTTTTCATATCATGGTCAGGTACTCACGCGCATAGTCACCTTTATCAAATACATGCTCATATCTTTGATTCTCTTCAGATATTGTTCACTTTGGGTATTTGGTTGTTTTGTGTGTAGGTACTTGCTCATCATCCATCGACATAACCCCTTCAGGTATATACTCAGCACTGGCATGTAGTCTCTCCCACTGTATTGCATTTACATTTCCAGTCACACCCTCTGATATTGGCCTTTAGGATCCTCATTCCCAGCTCTGCAGTACCCATGCCTCCATTTGCCTCTTCGGTACTGTTACCCGGTAGCATTCTTACCCACATGAGTTGTCCCATTCCTAGCACCTTTTGCCACTTTTTGACACTCATGCTATTTTTCATTACCCTTTAGGGATGGGAGTCCTGATAGTCTTTCATCATGTCGTGAATCAACCGCATACTCCTTCTCCTCATTTTGCTAGCTTTCCCACACAGACTCCCAGATTATCTCTTTACAGTTCTATTTTTTACCTGCATCACCGTAGTATCATGAACCCTCCATTTCATCCACAATCAGTTTGCCCATCTACGAACCTACCTTCATTTCACCTACCTCATACAGAAACTCAACAATGGGGCCCCCACCCTTCATCATTTTTCCAAAGCAAATTCTGCCCTTCATGGGCCACCCATATCACACTGGGGAACCCATTTCTGTATTTTTACGTTTCTACCCAAATTATTCATTATTTATTGTACAAACGCCTTTATTTCCATTCATTACATTTTCTTTTGTCCTCACCTTTGGCGACTTTCTTCCTTCCTTTTGGCCACACACAACCCATGTCACCCTTGGTTGGGGCATTACTTATCATCTACCATTGTCGGCATCGTCCATCTATTTAGAGTACCCCATAGGTCACTTACCTCTACCCTCTAAATTTGTTCACTTTGACCCGCCTCTGGCACAACTTATCATTGGTCTTGTCGTCCCCCTGACACTCGACCGCGTTACACGGTTGCGGCCACTCTTTATCTCATACATCCTCCAACCAAGGGAAATCTTGATTCTTCCCACTTCTTGACTTTGTCCATGTACCTCTGCCACTTCCTCACCTCGGTAGATTCCATGAAGCCCTTTGCTTCTAGGAGTTGTGTTCCCCTTTTGTCGACATCAACACAATTTTCCGGAAGGGCGACAGTATATTGATTCTCATTCTCCCTTCAATGAGAGATCTCAGACGGCACAGGGTGAAACACCATTGCTCCCTGCTGTCGTTGGCCCCCATAACATTCGACACCAACACTTTCTCATGTTATGGTGGGTCTTACTTTGCGACTATTGCAGTTATTTCTATCATTTGTCGAAGACCTCTGAACTTGGTAGGGCCATCAATGCCCGCATCATTGCCGATACTTATTACCGTGATCATTGCCTATTATTCAGAGTATGTTCCTTTGCAAAATTGTCTTCTACCTTTTTTTCATCACCGCCCCCGAGGGCGTGCAGTTGTCTACACCAACACTTCAGTCATATTTTTTTCAGAGTTACATGACACAAGTATGGGGCATGCCCACCTCATTTGTACATAGTTTTCTATTTTGCGCACCTCATAGAAGGTCGGGTCCTACCGATTCATTTTTTCTCCAACGGATCACTCTGAACGATCCCACTATTTCTTTATCTTACAACAACATTCTCAGTAGAAGAAACATTGATGGATTTCGGCTATACGTATGCTCCTAACCTCATCCATCAGGGGGCATCTGTTATCACTGAAATTTTGTCCGCACATGGCGACAAGAACTTAGCATCGTCAAACAACAATGAAGTCATTCATGGCCTTGAATTAGTCTCAAAGCATTCAAAAAAGGTCAAAAACTATACAAAGTAGTGAAAAATTGAAGAGCGCTTTACAGAAGTTGGGCGTGCGTGCACATGCGCGGAACAGGAACGTAGCAAGCGCGCATACGCGCACGATGCGCAGTTGTTAGCGCAAAAATCCACCCACCTACTAAATGATGCATTTATGAATGTGGTCGTCCTCCCAACAACTTATGGTTCAACTCCCAAGATTATTTGACCTCCAAATCCGGGCTGGATCCGAATGGTAGGCTGGTCAAAGACCTAATAATGCCCTAAATGGCCTCTTTTCACACTACAAAGCAGTTACACAATAACCCAATGCAATGCTATAAAAAGCCATGAATGCACCTCATTTTCTCAAGGAATTCTAAGTAATGTTATGCTGCCTATATTGTTTTAAGGACTCCATCCTTGACAAGAGCACATTGGCACCATTTCATTGAGCAATCCACCTCTCCATTGAGTGGATTTGCAAAGATTTCTTTCACCACCATTTTTATTTTCTTTGTTTTAAGGAGAGCAAGCTTGTGAGGGTCCAAGAGCCTTACCTTGGAGGAAGAAGGGACTCACGGTCCCCTTTCTTCTTGGTGCTTTGATTTCGTCAATAGATTAGCCTAAAAACATTGGTGACATGGGTCTTTTTGCTTTTGTTATCTCTATGTCCCTATGCTTATAATTTTAGTTTGTATTAGTTTAATTCTTGCTTATAGTTTTGTTTTTCTTTCTCTAACTCTTTCCTCTACAGCTGTCCTGCTCAGCAAGACCTAACTGGGCATGAAAGAACCTCTTATTTTCTCACCAAGGTGATGAAAAGGGTGCAACACATGGAAAGGTGATCCACAACCACCATTATGACTGATTTATTTCCCAATTTGGGTAAGTCGGTAATAAAGTCCATAGAGATATCCTTCCAAATAGCAGGTGGAATCAGAAGCGATTGTAGTGTGCCCAAAGATTTGACTATTTCTCCCTTGTTGCATTGACACACCTCACATTCAGTGAAAAAATTATGGATATCATGTTTCATACCATCCCAGAAAAAAGAATGTTTGACCCTGTCATAGGTTATGGTGAACTTGGAGTGCCCCGCTATGGGTGTAGCATGAAGCTCAAAAAGTATCGTGGATTTAAGCTTTGATTGTTTGCTTAAATACAAAAAGCCTTTGTATCGAAGCTCATCCTGGAGCCAAGAGTACCCTGGGGGAGCTGGAGCATTGGTCTGCAATTGTTGGATCAGATGTGAACTTTTGGGATCTTGTAGCCATTCCTAGCGCACAGCTTGGAGCCAATCCGGTACAATGAAGGAAAGAGAAAAAAGGGATCCTTATTCTTCATGTTTTTGGAACAGTGCATCCGCCACCACATTGTCTTTTCCCTTCTTGTAAATGATCTCATAATCATATCTAAAGAGCTTAGTCACCCATTTTTGTTGCTCTGGGGAGGAAATGCATTGTTCCAGAAAGTACTTGAGGCTTTGATGGTCTGTCTTAATTTGGAAATGTTGCCCCAAGATATAAGGGTGCCACAAATCAACGGCATGTAGAATAGCTAGCATTTCCTTTTCATAAATGGGTTTGCCCAGATTCCTTTCAGATAGTTGCTTGCTGGTGAAGGCCAAGGGTCGACCCTCTTGCATAAGGATAGCCCTGATTCCTTTCCCTGAGGCATCACATTCCAACACAAAGGTCTTTGTGAAATTAGGAAGGGCCAGAACTGGAGTGGTGCACATGGTCGTCTTCAAGGTTTGAAAATCTTGAGCAGCAGATGGAGTTCAAGTGAAAGAGTTATTTTTGAGGAGAGCAGTGAGAAGTGTTGCAATCTTTCCATAATTCTTAACAAACTTGCGATAATACCTTGTTAAGCCCAGAAATCCACGCAATCTTTTGAGAGTCTTTGGGTGTGATCAGTTTGGCATAGCTTCAATCTTTTTTTGATCCACCCTGACGCCATCCTTGCCAACCAAATGACCCAATTTTCTACTTCCGAGGCACCAAAAGCACATTTAGACTCGTTCAGGAAAAGTTGGTGTTGAGAGAGTAGATGAAGAACTCGATCCACATGAGTTAGATGGTTTTTCCAGGTTTTTCTATAGATGAGGATATCATCAAAGAAAACTAAGACAAAATCACGGAGAAAGGGATGGAAGACATGATTCATGAGGCTTTGGAAGGTGGAGGGGGCATTACACAAGCCAAAGGGCATGACCAAAAACTCATAGTGGCCCTCATGAGTTCAAAAGGCCATATTGGGAATGTCTACCTATTTCATACGTATCTGGTGATAGCACAAGTGAAGATCAAGTTTAGTAAAGAATTGGGTGCCACTCAATTCATCCAGGAGGTCATCAATGACAGGAATGGGAAATTTGTCTTTAATGGTTAGTTTGTTGAGGGCACGGAAGTCAGGACACATTCTCCAAGAACCTTCTTTCTTCAGGACCATGACTACATGAGAAGAGTAAGGGCTCTTACTAGGGTGGATAATACCTACATTAAGGAGTTCCTGGACCATTTTCTCAATTTCATTTTTTTGTGAAAAGGGGTGGCAATACGGACGGATATTGGTAGGAAGGCTTCTGGGTACAAGGGGAATGGAATGATCATGAACACCATGGGAAGGAGGGAGTCCTTGGGGAGTGGAAAATACCATTTTATGTTTAGAAAGGAGGGCTTGGAGGTCTTGCGGCACTAGGGGTGTCTCTGTTGCTTGTATGGCATGGAGTTGGGCAATGACACAAGAATGACCTTTTTTGAGCAGCTTTTCCATGCGATGGGAACTAATGACCTCAGGTGAACTAGCAGTGATGCCTTGGAATTTATATTAGTGGCATTCCTGGTCAAATTGCATGGTTAATGCCTTAAAATCCATGAGAATGGGACCCAGAGTTCTTAGTCAGTATTCACCCAACACAATGTCACAACCACCCATGTCGATAGCAAACATATGGGATTTTAGGTGGTAGTCACCGATTTGAAGACACACATTTTCACAACGCCCTCCACATTGTTGGAGCATAATCCTAAATTACATTAGTTTATACCTAGATTAGACTCCTAGATCTTGGTTAATACATTCATTTACACTTTATTTCACCTAATTTAGCCACAAAGAGAAGAAGGGTGCCTCATCCCTAGATTTTATGGAAAACTGCTAATTTTAGATCAAGACTCAACTCCTGGTTCTTGATTTTCTTGATTTTTCTTGATTTATTCTTGATTTATCCTTGATTTATTCCAACTCCCCCATGAAAAACTCATCTATTATTGGGGAATGTGAACCTCCTCTTTGAGTGAGAGATTTATTCCTTAATTAATGATTTTTGTCGTTACTATTATTAGTAACTACTATTTCGGGTCAGTTAAGTGAGTTGGAACTGCTTCTCTTGTCAGTTAAGTGAGATTAAGTGAGCTAATGCACATCACTTAACTCTTGTGTAAATTAATGAGTGTGTGACATGTATCTTTAGTGGTCTAGGTCGAACTGTGTGGTCTCCCTTAGCTTATGACACCTATTTTAGTTATTTCTAGCTTTTTTTGACTAGAATTTCTATGTTGGAAATTCTATATATTCACCTCCTCTCTTCTTTTTTGAGGATGTTTTTTCATGTATATTCATATTTTATTAATATAATTCTCTGATTTATGGAGCAAAAACTTTCTCTCATCTCTTGAATATCAGAAAATTGTTTGTGTTCAATTTAACTAGAATTCTAGATCTATCGAGGTTTCTGGAGGAATTCTACATGGTATCAAAGCTAGATTGAATCTAGTGGATTGTACATGGTTTTATTTGAAGGTATAGATCATAAGAAGGTGAAGAAATAAGCAATGTATCATCTCTCTCATCCCAAAAAACTCATTCTAAATCCTTTCAATTACTTCGAATGGAAGACAAAGATCTCTCTGCTCCTCCGAAGCAAAGGGCTTTACAGGGTAACAATGGGAACAGAGAAAGAACCGACTGCAGCAGCGAAGAAGATAAAGTATTTCAATAAATTAGATGAATCAATTGGGCTGATATTCCTATCAATTTCCAGATATCTCCTCTTTCATGTCAGTGGAGCCACTACTCCCAATGTGGTCTGGACCACATTGGAAGGACTATTCGGAAAGCAGGATGCAATGAGAGTGCATCAACTGGAGAATGAACTCATATCCCTAAGTCCAATTCATTTCAGAAACCTGCAAGAATTCTTCACCAAGTTCAAATCCCTCCTCGTTGAACTTAATGCATGTGGAGTCATGAAAGGGGAAGAACAACTCATCCTTTCAATTCTCTCGAAACTAGGCCCTGAATATTCTGTATTTGTGTCGTCTTTTCAAGCATCTAAATTGACTCAGGAAAAATGGAAAATGCCTCTATTAAATGATTTCATTGCAGCATTGACTCAAAAGAAAGCCAAGTTAGTCCAAATGGGTTCTATCAAGCATTCCAAGAACCAATCACTTGCGGCTATTGATGCTCCAAAGAGCAGTGGAAAAGACAAGAAAAAGGAACAGGTAAATTTCCTGAATCGAAGAAGGAGAGATTCGCACAATCTTCAGAGAACTCTTCTGAGCCCAAGGGTAAGAAGAAGAATAAGGAAAGAACACTTTTCAGCTACTGTTCCAAATTTTTTCATCTTGAAGAAAATTGCATGAGGAAGACTATCAATGAGATGGCTAAGCAATTGCAGCAGCACAATCTCACGGTGCCCGAAAATGCAAAGAAGAAAGATGATAACAGAACGGGAGGGAGAGCACGAGATGGTCATGATTTAATGGCTGTCACATCCACTACATCAGCTTGGATCCTTGATTCAAGTGCATCAAACCATATGGTTTCATCAAAAGATGAATTTTCCTCCATCGAAGAAAGCACCAAATCCCCAATTTACTTGGGAGATGCCACACCCACAACGGTGTGCGGAGAAGGAATTGTTGATCTTGAAGGGGGCTACTTAAAAAATGTGCTTCATGTTCCCTCACTGTCTAAAAATATTCTCTCAATATATGAGATCACTCATTCCGGCTCTGGAAGGAAGGTGGAGTTCACTCCGGGCTCCGCAGTGATTACCGACATTTCCACAGGCTCACAACTTGCACATGGAATTGCAGATCACGGTTCTCATTTATATTTCTTCTCCCACTTTGTTCCTAAATATATTATCACTGTATTTATATCACAATATAATGATATCAATAGGTTATGGCATGAAATATTTGGCCATCTAAAATATAAGTACTTGCATCAACTCAGCAAGGAAAACATGGTAGAAGGATTGCCAGCTATTAAATTCAAAAGCTGTGTATGTCAAGGATGCCTTCTTGGCAAGAATCCAGAGAAAAAGTTTGAAAAAGGGAAGGCACAGAGAGATTCTTCACCTCTTGGGATGATTCACAGTGACATTACAGGCCCATTCCCATAGCCTTCAATCAGTATACAACTACAACACACAATGCCATATACACCACAACAGAACGGTGTTGCGGAGAGGAAAAAACGGTCCTTAAAAGAGATGGCCAATTGTATGCTCCAGTCAAAATCATTAGCTCCAAATATATGGGATGAAGATATTAATTTTGAAACATACATTCATAACTGAGTTCCTCACAAATCACTCAAAGGAACCACTCCTTTTGAATGTTGGACCAGTAAGAAACCGAAAGTGTCGCACTTTCGTATTTTTGGTTCACGAGCATGGGCTCACATTCTAATAGATAAGAGGAAGGATTTGGAGCCTCAAAGTGTTGAATGCATATTTGTTGGATATATTGAAGGTGTTAAAGGATATATATTGTTGTACTCTCACATTGAAAATTTCATTCTAGCTCGAAGTGTGAAGTTTGAAAAAGAATCACCGCATGATTTTTCAGAAGACCCTGCTGAGGAATCGCTTGTTGTCACTGATGAGGAGGAGTCAGAAACTTCTTCGAGAACTTTATAATAGCCATTGGAGAAGCCTTTCAGGTCTGATATAGAGGATGAGGATCAGGTCATGTCTTCTCCAACTCAGTTTCCAACTTGGGCATAGAAAACCCTGCAAGATGCAGGTGAACTAGTTGGTGATCCTGCGGATACAAGAAGGACTAGCTCACAGTTTTTGGGGGCTCCTCAAGCCATGGCTGCCATATAAAGTTTGCTTCCCATACATTGCTATATTTCACTTGGTTCAGATCCAAATTCACACTCTGAGGTTGCAGACATCTTCACCAAGTCCTTCACTGAAAAGAAATTTTCAGAACTGAGAGCTATGCTTGGAGTGGTGGAGACAACTGAGTAGGTCACTTTTGGCCACTCAACATTT
>ML789755.1:318136-340895 GCA_009831015.1 Picea engelmannii | reverse complement strand
CAAGTTGTTGTGACTCAATTTTTTTGTCATTGCAGTTAGGCTTAAGGGGGGGTGTTGGAGCATAATCCTAACTTACATTAGTTTATACCGAGATTAGATTCCTATATATTGGTTAATACATTCATTTACACTTTATTTCACCTGATTTGGCCACATAGAGAAGAAGGGCACCTCATCCCTAGATTTTAGGGAAAACTGCTAATTTTAGATCAAGACTCAATTCTCGATTCTTGATTTTCTTGATTTTTCTTGATTTATTCTTGATTTATCCTTAATTTATTCCAACTCCCCCATGCAAAACTAATCTATTATTGGTGAATGCACAACTCCTCTTTGAGTGATAGATTTATTCCTTGATTAATGATTTTTTCCGTTACTATTATTAGTAATTACTATTTCGGGTCAGTTAAGTGAGTTGGAACTGCTTCTCTTGTCAGTTAAGTGAGATTAAGTGAGCTAATGCACATCACTTAAATATTGTGGAAATTAATGAGTGTGTGACATGTATATTTAGTGGTCTAGGTCGAACTATGTGGTCTCCCTTAGCTTATGACACCTATTTTAGCTATTTCTAGCTTTTTTTGACTAGAATTTCTATGTTGGAAATTCTATATATTCACCTCCTCTCTTCTTTTTTGAGGATGGTTTCTCATGTATATTAACCTTTGATTAATATAATTCTCTAATTTATGGAGCAAAAAATTTCTCTCATCTCTTGAATATCATCAAATTTTTTGTGTTCAATTTAACTAGAATTCTAGATCTATCGGGGTTTTTGCAGGAATTCTACACACATTTCATGGAACCACCATTGGCAATAATGATTTGGAAATTGTTGACGGCATGGATGTAGCAATGAGTTTCTTGGGAAATGCAGAGATGAATAAAATTATGGGTGCTTCCACTATCAACCAGAATGATGACCTTCCTATGCTTGATGTAACCGATTAACTTGAGGGTTTGGGGAGCAGAGAAGCCAGTGAGAGCATTGAGGGAAATGACCGATTCCACTTCGGGAGGGTCTGAGGGAGGGGTTATGTCAGTGATTTCAGGTGACTTATACACAAGGGGAGTTTCAACATGCTCTTCCAAAATATCCTCAGAAATGGCCATAAAAAGATTTTGTTCCTTACACTTGTGGCCTAGGAAATATTTGTCATCACAATTATAACAAAGGCCTTTGAGTTGGCATTCATCCATTTCAGCCTTGGTCAATTTTTGGATCTTTAATGGGGTGGAGGGAGTAGAGGGATTTACAGGTTTAGGGCGAGGGATGAAGGAGGGTTTTTTGTTTTGAGAGGATACAACCTGTTGTGCTTCTTTAGCTCTTTTAGTAGCCTCCACCCAACTCGAGGGTCGAGCCATGAGGATATGGGCCCGAATATCATCCTTGAGGCTGTTGATAAAACACTCTCAAAAGAAATCATCAGTCATGCCCTATGTTCAAAAATCCAGGCACTCAAAGGCAGCTATGAAGTCCTCTACTGTTCCTGATTGTTTCAACTTTGTCAAATGGCCCAAATGGTTGGTGTCCATGTCAAAGTGTTCATAAAGCTCAGTCACAAATTAGGTCCAATCAATATACCCTTGACGGGAATTTTTTCTCCATTTCCACCATTGCCAACATTCCTGATCTAGATGGAGAACACCATATTAGAGTTTGTCCAATTCATGTGTAATGTCGTATAAAGAGAAATAATGTTCCATTTAGGTTACCCAACCAGTGGGGTCCAAGCCATCAAATTTGGTCACATCCACCCGCGGAAGGCGTAGGTCACGTTAAAAGTGATGGGGCTGAAAGGTATGGGAATGGGAGGAATTTTCACCTTCAGTCTTTGGAGGTGTGTCAGAGAAAGGGTCATATGTAGGGATCTTTAGTTTGGTGCAGAGTGATGCAAAGACAGATTCAAGCTAGGTGGTCAGTTCTTGTTTGACTTCCTCCATTGAGGACTGTATGATTGTATTGATGGATGTATCGATGGAGGCAACAGTAGCACTGAGTTGTTTCACTTATTTTTGGGTCTCGAGGACCAAATTGCAAGGTTTTGAAGCGAGCTTCCAGGTCTTGGCTATGGGTATGGGCCATGAGGATGGGTGAACTAAAAAGGGGTGGGTGGGGTCTAAAAAATTTCCGAAAAATGATATGGATGAATGTGATAAGGGAGAAGAGATGAATCCAATGGAATAGGTCTCAAATAATGGTGAAAAAATTTCCAGACTCATTTTTTTTCTCTCTTTTTTTTTTTTTACACCTGCGGAGTTATACTCCAGTCTGAAGAATACTGTAGCGATGAAATCCCCAAATGATTAACTAAAAAGAAATGTGTATTTACTTGGAAACCCGCACACAGTTGCACGGCAATAGATCTTGTCTGTTTTAATTTGTTTATGTTTCTGTCCCCCAAGGGTTAGGTATTCAAGGGTTCTACAAACAAGGGTTTTCCCTGTGCTATAGCTCTTTGATATATGTGCAGGGCCCAACAGTAGTACTCGACCCAATATCTCAGGGCACTAACTAAGGAGGATAGACCGTACCCTTAGCCATACTACCCGAATACCCAGGTACTAGAGAATATCTTCTCGAGTGTTGTTCTCAGTGGCACTATAGCAGTCAGGCGGCCAATCAGTTTATCTAAAGAGGGATTCAAGAAATCTAGGCCAATCCATACAAAGGTGTTGTCTGATACGCTACCACTCGAAGGGGTACCAACAGGGGTTACAAGGGTGGCCAACAGATGTGTGCTTAGTAACCATTTGTATTTCCTGCGTGTATGAATCCCTCAACCGTGGGTTTATGCACGTAACGATAGATCTCTATGGCTTAAATACGTCGGAATACGTCTCTACCCTAGAAAAAAAATTCCCACAATTTATGCCAAGGAAAGTGCTCTGATACCACTTGTAATATACCAGATATAAAAAGTATGCAAAATAGAAATAAAATGCTAGAAATGGCAGAATAACAGTAATATAACCATCATACTCTCCACAATAACACAGAAATGATATAATAACAACAAAAATAGCACTTTGATTCAGAAAGCAATGTTCATGGGCCTCTTCGAGGGGAAAACCTCCAGTCAAGTAGCACTCTGTTACAATAATCTCCAAGCTAGGTTTTTCATACCCTCGACCCTTATTTATACTAAATACGTTTATCAAGAGAAGCATATAGAGTAAGATCCTTCTAGAAGAAGAAGCTTCTATTAGGTCTTCTTACATCCACCTTATTCTACTTTATTGAAAGGCCTTATTAATATTGACCTTTATTACATCAGAATATATTGATCTACCTATGTGCGGGTTAGGACCCTAACACGTTTCCGGTGATATGTGGTACGTCACATAACTCCTCATAGTTAGGGAGTTATGGATTTTTGAAGTTGGAGAACCTTCATGAGTTATCTAGAATCCCCTAGAAGTCAAAGAAGTCAATTTATTCTAGAATCTCCCTAAAGAAATTTACTAGTCAAAGTGGTTGTAAATAGGAGTTAATCATGAGTTAAGTTGTTGCAAAAAGAAAATAATTTAAAATAAATTAGTTGCAACTAGAAGTGATGGGTTTACTATTTTTGGATAAAGTGGTTGTAAGTGGACAAAGTGGTTAGAAATGGGTTATCCCTAAAAGAAGGAAGTTGGGTAAAGTAGTTAGAAGATAACTCCTAGAGGAAGCTACTTGGAGAGTACAAATAAGAGAGCACGGGTCTCCTATTATCACCTATTGAGAACATTGAATATCTATTATTTTGTGAAAGGTTTATTGCAGGTACTCATTGATACATATGAAGTTAGGAAAGTCTAAGGAAACAAAGGAGGGTTGACGGTGAAAGTTTTAGAGTTACAATATTTCTAAAAAACCCTAGTTTTTGAGGTGTACACAGGCTGCAATGGAGGAAGGAACGTACATACGTGGGATGTATAAGAGGAAGTCACGTAAATTTGAAAAATCCATGAAAACTTGAGTAGATGTGGATGCCAAGTCCCTAGAGTCTGAAAGCAAGTTCCCAGTGAGGTCTACAGTGATCAAGTACAACATATCTATCTACAGGTTAAAAAATTATGTCATGTACTTATGTGTAGTTGGATATTACTGTCTACATAAGATATGATTATGGGAGATTGAAGATTTTCCCTAGAGAGGCTATTGGTTTTATGGCACTTACTATATGAGCCATATTTACAGAAATATAGTGCTGGTATGTTTGGTATTTATCATTGGTACATCTTGTTAGTTTGAGTGTTGAGGCATATCTTGTATTTCTTGGTACATGGTTGAGGGATTTTCTGGTACATGGTTGAGGGATTTTGATTATGATGTATTGTTGAAGTTGTTGGTATAGTTTGAGGTTGCATAACAGTGAGGGTTTGATGTCTATTCCATGTGAGGATTTATTACACATGATTATGATTGTATGCACATGTATGGCACATGACTAGAGAGACATAGATGCACATGGTTTGAGTGATATTCTTGTGATATTGGGTATGAGATCTATGTTATCAGATCTGATCTATTGAGGAGATTGTTGGTATATTTGGTATATGTTGGTACAGGTTGACTACAGGTTATTGGTAAATGTTGACTACATGTTATTGGTACAGGTTGGTTACAAGTTATTAGCACGGATTGGTATAGGTTTGCAGTGGTATATTTCACAATGATAGTGTGGCAGTGGTTTCATCATATATTTGACACTTATATTTTAGGGCGGTTGTATGGGGAAAATATAGGTGGTTGTAGCCACCTTCCGGTTGCATCTAGAGAACATAGGGGGTTGTAGCTACCTTTCGGATGTATCTAGAGAACATAGGGGGTTGTGGCCAGAGAATTGGGGAGTTGGAGCTTCCCTCAAGTTGTAGCCTGAAAATATAGGGGGTTGGAGCCTCCTTCCAATTGCATCTGGAGAACAAAGGAATTTGATTCTTCCAATGAATGTAATTCTTAATGACATAAGAAAAAAAAAATTGTGGTTTTCTCCTACATTAGCTTTCCATGTAAAAATATTGGTGTACTATGTATGTGTATGACTGCTCATTTTTCATGGTTTATTTATTCTTCACTTGTTTAATGATAGTGGTAAATTGATCATAAAGATAAACAACACTTATATACTTTGGTTAAAAATGATTAAAAATCTCTATTACTGATCCAACCCCCCCTTAGTAATCCAACAATTGGTATCAGAGCATGTCCTTCAAGAGACAATTTAACCACTAGAAGGAGATCATGGATTACTCTAAGATTGTGATACCACAGTTTGATGGGGAAGATTATGCCTTCTGGAGCATAAGAATGAATACACATATACATGCACTAAGATTTTATGTTTGGCAATTAGTGGTAGATGGATACAAAGCACCAAACATTCCTCCAACATATAAAGATGGAAAGAAACTTGAAGAAAATAATTCAAGAGCTACAAGTGCACTCCTTAATGGCGTGTATAAATGTATCTACATCAAATTTATGTATTGTGATTCTGCAAAGGACATATGGGTCAAATTGAATAATGTATAAGAAGGAGATGAGAAAGTCAAAGAAGCCAAACTTCAAATTTTCATAGCAAAATTCAAACAACTGAAGATGAATGAAGATGAGAAAATAGTTGCCTACTTTCTACGAGTTGATGAAGTAGTAAACAGTATCAAACGCTTGGGAGATGAGGTAAATGAACAGGTCATTGTCAAAAATGTACCAATATCTCTACCAATAAGATTTGATTCAAATATTTCAGCATTAGAAGAGAGAGAGGATCTAGCTACACTGACCATGGATGAGCTACATGGGACACTCATAGCTTATGAGATGAGAACATAGAAAGATAAACTGATTACAAAAGAATAAGTATTAAAATAATCCGAGAAGTCAAAGAAAAAGGACAAGAAAAAGGCAAAGTCATATACCAGTAACAGTGACATCTCAAAAGACGATGAAGAAGTAGCCAACTTCGCCAGAAGAGTGAAAAAGGGAATCGAAAAATATAGAGGTAAGATTTCATTGATTTGTTTTAATTGTGATGGAATTGGTCATTTTCCCAACAAATGTCCCCATTAAAAAAAAAAAAAAAAACCAATGAAGAAGATGATTCAAATAAAAAACAAACATACAAAGGCAAAAGAACCGAAAAAAAAAATTCAAGAAAATCTTTTGCACCAAAGAAGACAACACCTCATCAGATGAAGATAAATCTAGTGAAAGTGATACATAAAGGGTTATATTCATGGAAATAGAATATTCCGATGAAGAAGGATCTAAAGAATAATATGAAGAGGAAGAAGTTGACTATAGAGAAGAATTGTTAGGTGTCATAGAAGTTATAAAATGAGAGAAGAAGAAAAAAAAGTTACTTTAGGAAAAACTAAAGGAAAGAGGAGTTCAGAATTCAGACTCTGAAGAACTAGAGCAGATGATTACTAAATTAAAATACAAGTAGAGGAAGACAAGAGAATTAAAGAAACACTCAGAGAACAAGTAGAAGAAAGAGACAAGATCATTGGAAATTTGGAAGAAGATATTGTCACATTGAGAAAATATATTCAAAATAACAACATGCAGAACAAATCCAAAGTTTTGGATGAGATTATTAGTAGTCAAAGGAAAAATCATGACAAGTATGGACTAGGATACAACCATACAGAAAAGGGATCAATATCCAAAACAACAGATCAAGAAACACAACCAAGAAGCTATGCAGAGACATTCAAAAGAGACAAGAATTTTTACAAGGAAGATCACAGAGACACTCCTCCACCCAGAAGATTCATATTTTAGAATCAATGATAGTCAAAAATAAGAAGGCCTCAAGAAGAAGAAGGGTTCATAATAGTAATTCATTTTAGAATACCTACAACTCCCAGGTATCAAACTATCTTTCTTGGTTTATGTTATTCATGTAACAATTTTGGACATAAGCCTGTGAATTACAGAGAAAATAGTAGGAACAAAGACAACTATGAAAGTTATGCATGAAATGATTATTCAATAAGACCTAGTGAAACCAAGAACATAAGCTACAGCAGTTTTGAATCCTTGAGTACTGAGATGGAATGCTACAAGTGCAACAACTTTGGACATGTGACCAAAGATTGTAGAATGACAGTTCCTCCAAAGGAATCACAACAGAATAACAATAGTCATAGGCATTAACCTCAAAGAATATGGATAAGAAAGAATAATAAGTTCAACGATGAAGAATGCACACTTTCTCTACAAACTAAACACAAGAAACACGGTTGGTATGTTGACAGTGGTTGCTCAAAGCATATGACGGGTGATGAGGATGTGTTTCTAACCTTGAGAAAGGAAAGAGATGGATCAGTCTCATTTGGAAATGAAAAATCAACCATAATCATTGGAAGAGGCACGCTCATAATTGGACATAAGGAAACCAAGGAAAATAATATCCTATTAGTGAAGGATATGAAACACAATCTTCTGAGTGTAATACAAATGTGTGACCAAGGTCATAAACTTGTGTTCGATTCATAGAAGTGTGAGATAAGAAAAGTAGGTTCAGGTAGAGTGGTTGTGATAGTTGTAAGAACTTCAAGAAACATATATGTATAAAGTGAAACTAGAAATGAAAAGTGTTGTTTAGGAAAGGAAGATGAATTTTGGTTATGGTACAAAAGAATGGGTCACATAAAATTTGATAATATTGTCAAAGACATAAAAAAGGAAGCAGACAGAGAAATGCTCCAGATCATGAAACCAACCAACACTTTATGCAAGCATTTTCAACAAGGAAAGAAAACCAAGACCATTTTCAAGTCAAAGGAATACTCCACAACAAAGCCAATGGAAATTGTGCATATTGATCTAGTTGGACCAACTAGAACAAAGGGGTTGAAAAGTGAGCAATATTTTATTCTCTTGGTTGATGATTATACAAGAATGACTGTAGTATGTTTTCTCAAGAAGAAGTCATAAGCATTTGAGAACTTAAAGATATATAAGGATATGGCTGAGAATGAAATAGATTTGAAAATCAAATGTCTGAGATAGGATAATGGAGGATAATTTACTTCAAAGGAATTTCTAGATTTCTGTAGTAAGCATGGGATAAAAAGGAAATTCTTCGTTGATAGGACACCATAAAAAAATGGAGTCGTTGAAAGGAAGAACATGATAATACAAGAAATGGATCGAACTATGTTAATGGATTCTAGGTTGACAGACGTCTTTTGGGCACATGAAGTGCATACAACATTTCACATTAAAAACAAAGTAATGCTCAGAAAAAAAAAGTGATAAAACTCCCTACGAGCTATGGAAAGGAAAACCAGTGAATGTGAATCACTTCAGAGTTTTTGGAAGCAAATGCTACATCAAAATAGAATATGGCAGAATGAGAAAGTTCAATTCTTTTGTGCACAAAGGTGTACTTGTTGGATACTCGAGCACAAGGAAATATTACAAATTCTTCAATATAAGGCATAATAAAGTTGTGGAAAGAATAAATGTGATGTTTGATGAGACAAGTGGATGAAGAATAAAGGAAGAAGAAAAGGATTCAATGGAGCAGGTTCATGAAGAAGAAGCAAAGGAAGAAGAACTAGCAGAAGTGAAAGATGAAGAAGAGCAATAAGAAGGAGAAGAGAAAGAACAACAAGATCTTCAACTACCTCCAAAGACACCTAGCAGACGAATACAGAAGAATCATCCATCAGATCAGATCATTGGGAACAAAGATGTAGGAGTTAAGAATAGAAGAAGAATTTGTTCACTAGAATAACTGGACCTAGCACTCTTATCTTCGATTGATCCAAGTAGTTTTGAAGTATTCAAAAAGGACGATTTTTGGATAAAATCCATGGATGAAGAGTTAGATCAGATAGAAAAGAAAGACACTTGGGAACTGGTGCCAAGACCAAGATACAATAATTTGATCAACACAAAGTGGGTCTTCAAAAAGTTTTTTAATGAATATGGACAGGTTACCAAGAACAGAGCTAGATTGGTATGTAAAGGCTATGCTCAGGTTGAAGGTATCGACTTTGAAGAGATGTTTTCCCCAGTTTCTAGAATGGAAACAATCATATTGATCCTCTCTTATGCATGCTCCAAGAATATTAAAGTGTATCATATGGATGTGAAATCATCATTTCTAAATGGGGATATAGAAGAAGAGGTCTAAATTGAGAAACCAGAAGGATTTCAGTTGTCAAAGAATGAAAATTATGTTTGCAAGTTGAAGAAGGCCTTGTATGGTCTCAAATAGGTCCCCAGAGCATGGTGTTTTAGACTGGACAAATATTTACAACAGCAAGGGTTCAGAAAAGGAAATACAGACAACAACATCTACATCAAGGTAAATCAAGATAGTATTTTTTTAATTGAAGTTTATGTTGATGATATTATCTTTGGAAGTGATGATGACATGATGAGCCGAAAAATTGCAAAGGATGTATAGAATGAATTCGAAATTCTATTAGTTGGAGAATTGTCCTTCTTTTTGGGTCTTCATATACGTCAAAGAAACCAAGGAATTTTTATTTCTCAAACCAAGTGTATAAGAGAAATGTTAAAAAGGTTTAGAATGGAAGATTGCAAACTAGTCAATACTCCTAGGGACATTGTTTCTCATTTATGACTTAAGAAGTACAAGTGAGGAAATCTCTATCTCATCAAGCTTGTTTCTCATATGTCACGTCACACTTTACCTGTGTTCATACACATCATGTAGTTAGTATCCACAAGACTTGAGCTATCTCATCCTAAAATGTGTGGCCAATCCCTTGGGGCTGATTAAGCTAAGTCAACTTGGACCATATTTGACATATAGAGGTTTCCTCATGAAACCAATGTCTAAGACATATCGAGGTTCCCTCATGGAGCCAATGTATCACAAGACATATAGAGTTTTCCTCATGAAACCAATGTCTTGGTTCCTTCATCTGACCATCTGAGGTAGGTCAGGATGAAGTCCACATTCCCTCCTACTAGTCCATACAGGACCCTTTGGGGAGAATGTCTCATAATGTTTCCTCAAACATCTCTACGACACATCAAGGTTTCCTCATGGAACCAATGTCCCCCAATACATATAGAAGTTTCCTCATGAAATCAATGTCTTGGATCCTTCCTCTGACTATATGAGGAACGTCAGGATGAAGTCTAGATTCCCCCCTACTAGTCCACATAGGAACCTCTAGGGAGAATGTCTCATGATGCTTCCTCAAACATCAACACTCCCTATCAATGAGGGAGACATTCTATGCAACACCAATCTTGTCTCGGAAGTACACAAACTTCACTTTGGAAAATGGATTGGTCAGAATGTCTGCAATCTGCTCATTAGTAGAAATGTATTGAATACTAATAGTTCCTCTTTGCACCATATCTCATATATAGTGATATTTAATCTCTACATGCTTTGAATTTTCATGAGAAACTGGATTCATTGATAGTCTTACGCAACTTTGATTGTCACAGTGAATCGATGTAGGCTCAAGTAACTGACCAAATAAATTTGCAAGGAGATTTTGAAGCCATACTTCTTTGTGCACTGCCACACTAGTTTTTATGTACTCTGCCTCTGTTGTACTAAGTGCTACAAAATTATGCTTCCTCCTAATCTAGGAAATCATAGTAGAACCCAAGCTAAATCATCAACTCGAAGTGCTCTTTCTATCCAATGCACTCCCTGCCCATTCAGAGTCTATATAACCATGAAACATTACTTATCCACCTCATAAGTATTTGAGTCCATACCCTTCTATACCATGTAGGTACCTCAACAGATGTTTTGCAACAACCCAGTGCAATTTCCCTGGTTCACTCATGAACCGACTCAAGGTGTTGACATCAAAACATATATCTGGCATGGTATTCACCAAGTACATCAGGGACCCAACTAGTTGTCTGTACATCGTAGGGTTCACCAAATTTGAGTTTGAATTTTCCTCATTCAGCTTCTTCAAATTTGATATCATGGGTGTGGCCATGGAGTTTTATTCCATCATCCAAAACTTATTTAGGATCTTTAATGCATACTTTCCTTGTGAAAGGAAAATCTCATCAGATCTTTGCCACACTTCTAACCCCAAGAAGTAGTGCATTAGAACCTAGTATTTCATTTCAAACTCAAAAGTCAAATCCTTCTTGCACCGAGCTATCAAGTGTTCTTCCCCAGTAAGGAATAAATCATCAATGCATAGTACTAGAATCATATGTTTATCACCATCAACCATATAGTAAAGGTTGGGATCTGCAACGCTTTTGTTGAATCCCAAGTTTAATAGGTATCCATCAATTCTCGAATACCATGCACGGGGAGTCTACACACATGGGACTCTTTTCCATGGATCACAAATCCTTGAGGTTGTTCTATGTATACTTCTTCCTCAATCATACCATTGAGAAACACAGTATTTACATCCATCTGATGTAATTTCCAACCCATTATAGAACAAAGAGAAATAATGGTATGAATATAAGTATACTTGGACATAAGAGAAAACATTTCCTCATAGTCTATTCCTTCTTTCTGAGAGAATCCACGGGCCATGAACCTAGATTTTTATTTATCAATGTTTCTATCTGCAACATGCTTAATCTTGTAGAGCCACCTAGAAGTCACCACAGACTTCCTTTCATGTCTTGGAACAATCTCCCATACGTCATTCTTCATGATGGATTGGTAATCCTCCATCATGGCATCTTTCTATAATTGTTGATCTGCAGCTTCCTCAAAACAGGAAGGTTCTGCATTAGTGATGTGACTCATCAAAACCATGTAACTAGATAATCTATGTGATTTATTACTCTCCTTGAAGGTCCCACGGGGAGTAGCATGCTTCTCTACCTCTTACATAGTATTACGAAGCCAAGTTGGTTTCCTTTTGATTACTACAACATCTCTAAGGCCATCCACATGCTACGTTGGCTCTTCTAAAGCTTCCTTCCTCTGACCATATGAAGGGTGAATAACTAGAGTAGAGTGAACTGTGTCACTAGGAGCCTCTTGCTCCTGTTCTACAAAACCATCCATGTGATGTTGATTATTTGGGTTGGTTTTCATTGATGTCAACCCTTGAAGAAAGTCTGGTAGCAATTTTTGGTAGAACAAAGGTTTGGTTAATGCACCCAAGTTTGTTTGATGGATAATGGTATGAGTTTTGATATATTTGTAGGTAAGAATATTTTAGATGGATAGTACATGTCATGCCATTTCCAATGGTATGTGATGTTAACACAAACATTTGCAACGGAAAAGTAGATCAGAGGCACTGTGAACTCTATATCTGGAAAGTGGAGCTACCGAAATTGAGCTCTCAACAGGTCGGCTAATTCCTTTGTTTGTGCAGGAATCATCCAAACACAATGTTCAGAGAAGTCCATTTCAGGCTTGAAACACAAGCAAACATACAGGTTAAATTTTCAACGGCAAAGATCCCTTGTATAGTTCAGATTGGTGGTTGTCATGCATTTGGAATGTCAAAGTTGCATGAGGATTAATGACCCGAAAGAAGCCTTGAAGTTTCATATCAAGCACCATGCATCCTTCCATATCAGACGGTTCAGATTTACTTTAGAATTTCAGGCTTCAAGAGTTTCGGGACTTCCACTCCCAATTTCCTCTGGAGTACTTTCTCCTGGAGTGCTCAGATCTCTATCGCGTGTCTCTGCAAATCTAACAATCATGATTTACTTCAAAAGTTCAGGCTTTGGTAGTTTGAGCTTCACCACTCTCGATTTCCTCTGGAGTACTTTCTCCCAGAGTGCATGGATCTTTGTCGTATGTCCTTACGAATCCAATGATCAAGATCTACTCTGGGATTTATACAAACTATACATGCATAAGCCTTCGAGCTCCAAAGTGTAGAAGACACTTGGAACCCTTTAGTTCAGATGTGTGGCACTCATCCGTCAGAGACATGTGGCATCCATATGGTGTTGAAACATGGCATTCATCTGTTATGACACATGACATTCTTTTCAATCACCTTGGGGCACGTCATCTGCTTGATTCCATCTGACATGTGTCACTCCCCTTTTGAGAGACATCAGCAGTTATGACATCATATGACATCAGGCCACCACATCACTTCATAGCATTGTCACTCTGGGATTTTTCCATTCAGAGAGAGCATAGTTCTCCAAATCACGGAGCCCCAAAGTCCCAAAATATTTAGATGATACAAATGGCTTAATCCAGGTTTAATTAGTGATAAGCACATGCTAATCACTTCGTGAGTTCGGAACTCCGGGAATTATATACACTTTTCATTTAAAATATCCCAAAATTTGAAGTGCCATAGTGATGAGAGAATGCCATGTCACTACGGGAGAAAGTCACTTTGGGAGATATTCATGCTCTGCGTTCAAAAGCTCACGAGATCTAAGAAATTTGCGCCATCACTAAATATGGCTAGGGGAGTTTAATATGGCAGACGGATAGAACTTTAGCAGGGTTTCCTAGATCGTAGATCGCGACCATATTGAAGGCCATGCTTCATTGCGAGGATAGAACGTGCTCAAACGATAAAATTATTGAGCGGTCCCGCAATCGAAACCATGGCATAGCAAAAGAGGTATGTGGCATTTGGTGTTGAATTGTTGGTGCAGAAGGAGTGTGGATCCAAACCTCCCTTGATGTCTTCGCAATCATGTGCTTATATAGCATCAAATATGATATCAGTGCGTGGCAATGAAAACTAGGCGTTAAGCCAAATCATCAAACGAAAGTCACAAGGAGAAGCAGAATGCTAGCAAACTGCGACCAGTCCCTCATAGAAAAAACATGAATGTAGAAGAATCCCATAATGAACTTTTAGTTGTGACACATCATCAAGTTGTTGGAATCACTTTCATATCGGTTTAGATATAGTTATTAAGATAACTCAAGTATGCCCTATATTTTTGGGTTTTTGTTGTAACTCCCCAAATTTTAGGGGACGAGTCATCATGCAGTTGTTTCTATTTTGGGGAAAAAAATTATTTTTGTAACAGAAGCTATCTAAAGGAGTTCGACCTTCTGGAAACTATATATTCTAATGTTTTTCATGTAAAATGGGTTCGACCCAAGACCTGAGGAGGTTTTGAAAAATGGAATGACTGTGTATTTCAGTTTGTAAGCCGGAGGGGCATGTAGCTGAAAATTGTATGTTATTGAAGATTAATATGAGTTCTTTCATCAGATTTGTCTTCTATGTTCTATATTCTATTCTTCATCTTGTTTGAATGTATTGCTTATTTTAAGGATTAAAATTTTCCTTTGATTGATAGATTCTTGATGCAGTAGAGGATCTGTTGTAAGCTTGCCTATTTATCATTGTTTACTATTCAGACATATCTAAATTCTCTTTGCAGAGAGGATCTCTGCTTAGCGAACATTCATCTTTATGTTAATTCTCACATTCTCATCTTCATCATTATACAAATATTTTGTCTGATAGGGAGCTTAAATGCCTTCAATGAGCAGACTGTTTATGACTCCATAGCCTAATGGTCCATCACTAATCTGCGGTGATATCTGTTGTCTTTTCCTTTCTTTAAAGTCTTGTTGATCCATGATTTCAAACCAAAATAAAATCATTTTTAATGTTACCAAGCTTACTCCCATTTGCATTTTGGGGGTGACTCTTGGAGTGATAACATAAATGGCGTCGTTGTTGGGGATGGAAGTGAAGATATCTTCCCTAGGACAAGGACATAGATCTATCTCTTGATGGTAGACAAGAGAGGGACACATAAATTGATTGTAATCATCTACCTGGTGACTCCACAATCAAAGAATCCACTGGGGAGGATCTTGTTGACAGAAATATGACCATACAAAAGGGGATGACCAGGTATCAACTTATGAGATTTCTCCATGAACTCTTGTTTTTCTTTATCAACTCATTTCTCTCTTTCCATTTACATATCAAGAGGATTACCCTCTTCTTTGTTTATTCAGATGATCATTAGCCTTCCTTTATATATCCATTCTTGGAAGAAGAAGACATGCCTTATGCATGTGTTGTAGATGTTGATATTGTATCTTCACCTCAGCCTATTCACAAGGATGAGCTTTGTATTGAAATCCCTCTTGATTTTGATCACCCTTGTAACCTCAAGGAGGTTGCAATTGATTCAAAGACTTCTCTTATATCATCACCTCCAGTTGTTATTGTTTAACCTTTCCATTAGCTTGTTAAACCTCATATCCAACCCACTAGTTTTCAAGCTAGAATTAGAGACAAGATGTTTAAACCTTTAAGGATGCCTTTTCACCTTCATCCTTATCCTCTTGATTTCCTTGAGCATCTTCCTCGGTTCTCTGGAGAAGATCATGTTACAGCTGAGAGGCATTTGGAAGCCTTTGAGAACTTTATTGATTAGTTTGAGATAGTACATGAGGATGTTATTATGAGGTTGTTCTCCAAATCTTTGATTAGATATGTTGTTGTGTGGATTAAGGGTTTGAGAGTTGATTCCATTAGTTCTTGGATCGAGTTTTGTAATTCCTTTTTAGAGTGTTTGGGTGAGAACAAGTCCCTTTATCAGTACTTGGATGATTTTAATGCTTTGACGAGAGGTGAAGAGGAAGCCTTGGTTGTCTTCAACGGGAGGTTTTATAGTGTTTATCATAACATGCCATTGGAAATCCGACCTTTCGAGACTGCTTCCATGGTGTACTATGTAATGGCTCAGCATTCAAATCTTTTTCTTCTCTTGAGAGGAAGGAATTATTCATCCTTAAAATGTTTATTTGAAGATGATGAAGAAGTCGAGGAGAACATCTGTGCTAGCAAGAAGATTCAAGATCGAGTATATTTTGAAAATATGCATGCACAAGATGAGAAGCAACAGGATTGTCAGTATATTTCAGATGAACAACAAAAAGATAGTGAGTATGAATCTGATCCGGAGCAGCAGCAAGGTTGTAAGTATGTTTTACATTTAGAGCCAGATTCTTCAGTATGCTCATATTTTCCTATAGATAGGGATGCATGTCATGTTTATGATCAGTTTCCAAAATATTTTGAGCATGAGGTAACAGATGATTGTATAGATAATAATATGTTCCTATTTCAGAATTATCAGTATGATTAAAATTTCGTTGTGCAATTATCTTGTGATCATTATTTTAAAGAAGAAGTTGTCTCTCCCGATGACCAAGATCTTCTTATGAAAGAGCAAGAAGTTTATCATTTTTCAAGTAAAGAGGCATTCATGGATGATCATTTTTTTCCTGAAGATCAACGGGTTTTTGATCTTGGTTTCAAAGATTCATTTGTAGCCTTCTTGGAGTCAAGTTTTTCAGATTTTCTGAAAATTTCAGTTTTCATTTCACCAACGTTCACAAGTGAGTATGGTTTTCTAAAGGATTATCTATCACTGTTAGTATATATATTTTTATCTATTGATCAATGATAGAGACAATATCATCTTAGTCTTGAAATTACTTGAATGGTTACTATGGAAATTTTCTTTTACTTGACCAAATTGCATACTTGGTTAGAGGTAGGGTTGTTACACATTATTTTGGTCACCCTGGTCATGTTTCTACAAGCATGTGTTAAGGATCCCAAAAGGATCTTTCTCATGAGAAAAGTGATTGATTTCCTCATCTACAAAACTTGTTTTTAGAAGGATGTCACAGGCTAGACATAATATACAGTGCAAAAATGCCTGATTTCTGCAGGTTGTCCTAAACCTAGCTTGCGGAGTTTCCGCAGGCTACTCTATAGACAGGGTGCGGCGACGTTTGAAGACTAAGGAAAGGACGAAGTTCACGAAGGTTATAAAAGGGAATATTCTAGAATATGAGGTGGCATATGTATGGTTGGGATACTACTGGCTTCTCTGATTTGGTGGGATCATCCTAATCTCTTTAACCATCTCTCCTTCTCCTATATAATGATGGATTTCTCATGGAAAAGGTTAAGCAAGTAATATAGAGAAAGTAAGATCAAGTAAGGAATTTATGAAGGAATAGGATGAGAATTGTGTGAGGAACTCTATTTCAATTGAGGTTTGAAGTCTCCATTTGACTATCAATCTATTGTGGATCATATTCATACAAGTTGTGAGCAAGTGTGTGTGTTGGAGCAAAGGGCCACCGAAAGGGAACCATGCAACATCAAGGTTGTTTGGTTGTATCTTCCACTTTTACTTAATATAATACAATGGCATGTTTATTTCCCATAAAATCATTTTCATTTTATTACATGACTCCTTGATCACATGTGCAAGTTTTCATTGATTATACTATTGTTTCTTTCACTTTGGTTGGTTTGTGTTTCATTGCAGATCCAATATCACAAGAGCAATAGAGCGGATCAAGGACAACAAAAATATAAGGAAGCGATATTCAAAGGTATGTCAATCATCTCTTGTTTGATAGTAAAATCAATGATTAAATCTAGGGAAAGTGTCATGTCCTGTCTTGTTTTGTTCTATATCCAGGTGGATCTATGGAGATCAGTTTATGTCCGCATTCACTGATTTATCCAATAACAAAATTGGCGACTCCACTGGGGAATATGAGTGTTAGAGAAGGGATATTATGAGTTAGTGGATTATGATGGAATTCCTTTGAGTGAACCCAGAAATGGGCTTTACTTGAAGAAGTACTATGCTTATATTGTCTTTTCATGAGTGCTTGTATTTTATTTTATTATACTCTTGTGTGCTACTTTTAGAGTTCTTTTTCATTATTTGGTTTTGACCCCCAACTGCTTACCTTGTGTTGTGCTTGGTTTCCAGATGTCGGTGTCTTCTCTACCCCACATTGGCTTCACTGATGGCGCTAGTCATAGTACTCAAAACCAAGCATATGTTGCTTGAGAAATCTATGCACCCACGAATTAATTAATCAGTCTACATGGTGTTTTCCTCAGTTGTGAAACTAGCAATATCACACAGTACAATGCAGTCATCGAATTGTTGACCGACGTTGTTTCACTTGGAATCTGTCATCTTGTTGTACGACTTGATTCACAGTTAGTGGTACTACAGTTGAGTAATGTCTATGCTATCCGAAGTCCTACTTTGTTAAGGGTATATTTATGAATTCGCCTCTTGGAACGTCATTTTGATTACATTGAATATCAGCACATTCCTATATGTCTAAATACATTAACAGATGCATTAACTAATTATGTGTTAGATAGAAATTTGAGACATTTATAAATCCAATCACATTTTGTATATAAAGTAGGTAAGCCAGTAGAAGCCTCATGTATATATAATAATAAAAGTTTTTACAAAAAAGTGTTTTTGTTCGAAGACCAAAATATCAAAATGAGAAGCACATGGCTTCATATAAAAAATAGCATCAAGAATGTTGCTCATGATAACACACAAATGTCCGTGCCACCCTATGGAGCAGTCGACTAAGAGAACTAGATACGCCTACAGTATGGTGCTGATATCATCTCGGGATCTCATCGATAGAGATATCTGGGACACCCACTGTCAACCCCTCCAAGTTCTACTCGATTGCCTCGTAATCACCGACATCCCATCCTGCTACCTCGGCTGCTTCCCATCGTCTCTGGATGGGGGATGTTCCTTGAGGTCGGTGCAGTCCTACATCTGCATTGTCAAAAGAGTTTTTGATTAGTCATTGGATTAAAAACATAAAAAACATTTCATATTTCAAAATTTACAAAAAATTATAAAAACAAAAATGTGCTTCTTACATAAGTTCCCCCATTGAGAATCCTCGAGTAGAACCAAGTATGGGTCGCCTACGAAATCCAATCCAACATACGCATTGTCATCTATCATCAATAGCTGAGGCCTCATCCAATCAAAGAACACGTCGTTATATTTAACGATGGGGCCCGCCACGTGCTGAGCCATGAGGTCACACCATCTTTTCATCCTTTGATCCTGTGGGGCCAACAGGCCCCACTCTACCTGTAAGCACAAATGAGGAACCCTCTCGAGGAAGAAGGACACTAAAATGGACCCATACTTGAATTGCTTCAAGTCACCTTTCTTTCACTATGTCATTTGTTTCTTCATACTACAAAGAACCCCATCACTCCAGTTAAATACTCGGGGCTCCATGCACTCCACTGCATACTGGAAGTAACTTTGGAACACCATGTGAGGAGATTCACTCCCCACCATATGTGATATAGTGAACATGATAGTTCATAGGGGTAAATCTCGGACACCCCTAATAGAAAATTTTCCCTTACGTCTCTCGACATCTAGATCACAATACCGGCGAACATACTCACTCATTGGTAAACCGCCACCTCTGTCACCTGTCAAAGTCACATGGGATCCACCACGTGATAATCCTATAAAAAAGTAGATATCCTCAATATCTAGGGTGAGTACGTGGGCTCCCACATGAAAAACCTACTAATCCACATCCCACATGTGGACTAAGTACTCAAGTAACCTCAATTGGGCCCTCATGCCCTGGATCTTGAATAACTTCAATATCCCTCATTGTCAAAGGGAATTAACTTTTCCCGGGTCATTCCTGACAATGTAATCATCATCCTTGTGTTCCCTCTCCCTCCACTCCAACATTTCGATAGTTAAAAGCCTTCATGGGAACCATAGGGATGAGTCAACACCTTTATTTCACTTGGAAATTTTTATTGGTTAAATGCACATAAAAAAAAAATTGAGTTTCGCCCGCCGCATGTGGGGTTTTATACACAATGTGAAACTTCTACAGGTGAACCAAATGTCTCCTATGGAAACCTATGGTTTCCAAAGGTCCCTATATACACCACCTGTGGTGGCCCCTATGCGCACCTACCGACCTAAAATCCAACCCAAAAACTAATTTTTAACCAGTGAAAAAGAAAATTTATCCATGGAAAAGAAAGAGGATGAGGAGATTACCTTTTTGGCAAAATCCGTTCGTCGAATAGTTGACCATATTTCCTGCAATCGACAGAGGAAGTTTGAGGTAAAAAGGGTTTTTATGGACAAGTTTTGGGTAAAATTACAATGGAATGGTAAAAAAGAGTTTTCACCTATATTATTCACTTTTTACTTTTTTATTGATATTTTAAATTATTTTATTCATTTTATCTAAAACCTAATGTTCTTATGGTATTGTGAGTGTTGTAATTTTTTCACAGGTGAATGATCTTGGGGCCTAAGCGATGAAATACAGATACTTTTCTTAATCTTTTTTTAACGTTTGTCACATCTACAAATACTTTTTAGGTTTTTCAGGAAAAACCTCGAGCTTAGTCTTTGTTCGTTCTCATGCTCATAAATCAATGAGAATGCAACTGAGTATACTTTTGTTGTCTTTTCGTACTCATCATGGTAACACGAAAAGAGAAACTCATGGAGTATCCTTTAAGATCTTTTCACGCTCTGTAAAAATGAAAATATTGTCGAGCGACCTTGTTCTTTTCACACTCATAAAAGTATTTGAAGAAAATGTTTGATGGGCTATAGTTTATCACTTTTTCGGTCTCATTAAACTAATTTATGAAAAATGAACTGAGAGAGTTCTCTTTAAGTGTTTTTCAGACTCTCTAAATATGAAAAACCTCTGAGTTTTCTCTCTTTGGACTCATTAAACAAGCATTGAAAGACCCATATAGGACCGAACCACTCCTTCTTAGGGTTTGTTAAACATAATCTAAGGGACTCATCCAAAGGATGAGCTTACATCAACAAGCATATGTTATCCTCCTCAAGCTTGCGTAAAAATAAAGAGGTACTCGCCAGAAATGGTGGGGGAAAATTTGGGAAAGAAATGTGTCTCTGTATTTGTGTTAGTGGAAGTAATAGTCTCTCTTGAACATGACACCCCCTTTATCATTATATCTGGGTTGGGAAATCCATTTGTCTCTCGTCTGGCCTTCTGCAAGTTCCTATTTTGGGTTATCTTTGAGTCAATGTTTCCAAGACCATTGTCGTGTCATTCATATGTTCAAGAGAAGTCCAACCTTGCACAAGCCTTCTATCAAGTCGGCCATCTGTTGTTATCAATTCCTACCATGACGGCCTTCCCTGTGTCAGTTTCAAATCATCTTCACACTTTGATCTACCTTAAATCTGTTACTTATTTTGTGTCATTGATGGGGGATATATCAAGGCCCTCCTATGATGAGTATTTTCCTTTCTACTTCAACTCATTATCCAAGAATAAGACTTAGAAATCAATTAGTACCTTAGAACCTACATGCCTCAATGGAAAGTTTCTTCGCTTTCGACCCCTGATTGAGAGATTCTATCAAATTCTCAACTTCAGCTCATTTATTCGCATTCATTGGATTGTACTAAGGTACCTTGGGATTCATTGACATCAATGGTGATTTCCCTCGCACTTGTTAATAGTTTTCATCAATGACTGGTAATCAAGTGGATTCTACCATGTTCGACTTCAAATCCTGTAATCGAATGGCTACATTCGTACTTATGGACGATGGGATTGAAGACCCTAGATCTCACCATTTTGGTCCAGACTACGATGAGGTATTTATGATTTGTATTGACACATAGATCAAATTTGTATGTCTCGTGGCTATGTACGATTTTGAGTTTTCTAGAACATAGATCCAAAGTGTATTCCTAGTGGCTATGTATAATATTGATTACATGGATCCACGGTGTATGATTGGTGGCCATGACTGACGTTTATGATTTAAATCACTTGTATTCTGAACATGGGAATGTCTACTTCAGACATGGTATGATATTGCATAGATGCTTGGTTGTTTGCAGATTTTTGATTGGTGTGCTCCTTGTTTTTGAAACACACACATATTCTACAAAGTATTTCAGCTGTCATGAGTTCTAGCCTCATACTTTGGGGGGAAATTTGTTACACATTATTTTTTTCACCCTGGTGATATTTCTACAAGCATGTGTTCAGGCTCCCAAAAGGATCTCTCTCATGAGAAAAGTTATTGATTTCCTCCTCTACAAAACTTGTTTTTAGAAGGATGTCGCAGGCTAGACATAAGATACAGTGTGGAAATGCATGATTTCTGCAGGCTGGCGTAAACCTGGCTTGTGGAGTTTCCGTAGGCTACTCTATAGACAGGGTGCGACAGTGTTTGAAGACTAAGGAAAGGATGAAGTTCACGAAGGTTCTAGAAGGGAATCTTCTAGAATATGAGGTGAAATCTATATGGTTTTGATCCTACTGGCTTCTCTGATTTGGTGGGATCATCCTAATATCTTTAACCATATCTCCTTCTCCTATAAAATGATGGATTTATCATGGAAAAGGTTAAGCAAGTAAGCTAGAGAAGCAAGATCAAGTAAGGAAATTATGAAGGAATAGGCTGAGAATTGTGTGAGGAACTCTATTTCGATTGATGTTTGAAGAATCCATTTGACTATCAAGCTATTGTGGATCATCTTCATACAAGTTTTGAGAAAGTGTGTATGTTGGAGCAAAGGGCCACCGAAAGGGAACCTTGCAACATAAAGGTTGTTTGGTTGTATCTTCCACTTTTACTTAATATAATACAGTGGCATGTTTCTTTCCCATAAAATCATTCTCATTTTATTACATGACTCTGCAAGATACCATATATATAAAATATGCAGAACAGAAATAAAATGCTAGAAATGGCAAAATAACAGTGAAATATCCAGCATAATCTTCACAATACACATAAATGATATACGAAATAGCAATAGAAAAGCACTTTGATTCAGAAAGCAATGTTCACAAGCTTCTTCGAGGGGGCAACCTCCAGTCGAGCAATGCTCTGTTACAATAATCTCCAAGCTAGGGTTTTCATACCCTCGACCCTTATTTATACTAAATATGTCTATTAAGAGAAGCATCTAGAGGAAGATCCTTCTAGAAGCGGAAGC
>ML789755.1:303309-313579 GCA_009831015.1 Picea engelmannii | reverse complement strand
CCGCGGGTTTATGCGCGTAATGACAGATCTCTGTGGCTTAAAGACGCCGGAATACATCTCTACCCTGAAAAAAAAAAAATACCCACAATTTCTGCCAAGGAAAGTGCTCTGATACCACTTGCAAGATACCAGATATATAAAAATGCAGAACATAAATAAAATGCTAGAAATGGCAGAATAACAGTAAAATATCCAGCATAATCTTCACAATACACAGAAATGATATACGAAATAGCAATAGAAAAGCACTTTGATTCAAAAATCAATGTTCACAGGCCTCTTCGAGGGGGCAACCTCTAGTCGAGCAACGCTCTGTTATAATAATCTCCAAGCTAGGGTTTTCATACCCTCGACCCTTATTTATACTAAATATGTCTATTAAGAGAAGTATCTAGAGGAAGATCCTTCTAGAAGCGGAAGCTTCTATTAGGTCTTCTTACATCCGCCTTATTCTATTTTATTGAAAGACCTTATTAATATTGACCTTTATTACATCTGAATACATTGATCTACCTATGTGCGGGTTAGGACCTTAACAGACTCCTTGATCACATGTGTAAGTTTCATTGAATATACTATTGTTGATTTCACTTTGGTTGGTTTGTGTTTCATTGTAGATCCAATATCACAAGAGCACCAGAGCAGAGCAAGGACAACAAAGATATAAGGAAGTGATATTCAAAGGTATGTCATTCATTTCTTTTTTGATAGGAAACTCAATGATTAAATCTTAGGGAAAACATCATGTCATGTCTTGTTTTTTTCTAGATCCAGGTGGATCTAGGGAGATCCATTTATGTCTCCATTCACCGATTTATCCAATAACAAGGGTAGTGTAGGAAATAAGCTCGCTTCCCAAGTGCTAGCAATCAAAATGAATTGGTATTTTTTAGAGTGTTTTCATCACTCTCTACTTGATTTATTATTTTCTTAAGTCTTTTGGCCAGTGTCTTTAACCTTCAAATTATTCATCAAGCTCCCGTTGATTACTTTTTCCCAGAAATCCTTTGGCTTCATCCTCTTGACCTGCAAATAAATGGTTAGAAATCCTTATTGAAGTTTTTCAAAACTTTATGATAAGTTTGTCATAAAAACACTTTTATTATAAAAAAAAACAATGTTTTTATTAAATATATATATATATATAGAATGTTTTTCTAAACTATTTTGTAGTTTATGAACTATGTTTATTATATATATTTATTAAATAAAACAAAATCAAAAAGGGTGTGTGCGCTTAAGTGTCTTACTTCTAAATTCCCTCAAACCTAAGCTATATCACATATGCCAATTCTGAGTCATGTTTACACGTCATACCATCGTACATGCTAGCTACGCATTCAACTCAAAGTCAAGCCATAAATTAAGCCAACATTCCAGTTGTTCGGTGCTCAGTGAAATTGCAAATGCCTGATTTGCAGGATGCATGCGCAGGTGCCATGTTGATATGTCAATGAAATGTTGTTTAAAGATTCTACAGGTGTTGAAGAACTAAATGTATCCATGATATATATGATTATGTTCCCCATTTCTCACCCATTCTACCATTTTCATGCATGGATGTGCAGAGTGCAGTGCACTGCCAAATCTCCTGGGCACTATGTTTTCTCCTGGGCGTTGTAAATTTACTGGGCGCTACCTACTCTCCTGGGTGTTGTGTATTCCATAGTGTGCTACCTAAATTCTCTACCCAATTTCTGGCAGAGACGAAATTTGCATAGAGATACACCAGAATGGCACTACCTATTGGCACCTGGAATCAAGGAGTTCGAATTCATTACTCTTTTAGGTGGTCAATGATGTGGAGAATGGATGAAATTGTAGTTGGCAGCATGATAAAAACTTACCACCTCTACAGGACACTTGGCATGCAAGAGGAGGCGCATCAATGAATATCAAGGAAGACCATGTCATTTAAATCATGTTGGATTGGTTGCCAACATTTTTCCTTTTTATAGCAGTTTGTTAAATAACTATTAGCATAGGTGTTAGATGGAAAGATGTTTCTTGAAGAATCCGATGTGAGGAAGGCCAGCTCAAACCTCTAGTTATTTCCTTTCCTTTTTGGTTATAAATACATATTCCAAATGTGGAAAGGGTTCGAATGGTTAAGTTGAGGCTCCCGAATTGTACTTTTTTGATAAAGTCACTGTGAACTGGTTATGTATAGGATTTGAGACATCTTGGTTAATAGAAATCAACGTCTTATTCCATCTTATTTTCTTCTGATGATAAAGTGTTCATGCTTTGAATGATTCACATGAATTATTGTAGTAATATTATGATGTATGTTTTATTGTAATATTATCATGATGTTTCTTTAGTGTCCTTAAACTTTGAACTCAACAAGATCTTGTTTTAAGGGTTTTTCTTCCTTAGGTTGTTTGCAGACCTAATGTTTACAACAACCTCTACATTCCTCTCACTGAAGTCTTCCCCCTGTTCACATTTTACTCCCACTTACTGATTGAAGTTATTCAAGACCTCGATTGCTTGTGCATGCTAGCCCATATTTCTGAGTTAGAACATTATCATCTTGAGTCTTATCCATTTGACCTTCTAAAAAACTCATTTCCATTTACAAATATTTAATGTTACCAAGCTCACCTAATCACATTCTAGGGTGAATTTTGGAGTGATAACACCAAGAATTTTCTTTCCTTCAAGTTTGCAGCAGGTAATAATCTCGCTTCCCGAGACTTGCTTTCCCTAGTTTATAGTGGGTCTTTTATTTTTCTTGAATAAGTGGAAAATTGTTAGCAGTGTTTGGAGGTTGGTTACATAGATGACTCCATATCCCAATGAATAAGGTGACTGGAACTGCTAAGGTTCTTGGAAGCCTCACAAGGAGGCCCCCATCCTAGTTGGAGCCTCATGTTATCATAAAAATGTACAGTGGTAAAGTAGCTCAAAGGCATTGTGAACTCTAGATCTAGAAAGTGGCACTACCGAAATTGATCTCTCAATATGTCGGTCAAGTCCTTTGTTTACACAGGAAGAATCCAAATGCAACGTTTAGACAAATCCATTTTGGGCTTGAAACACAAGAAAACATATAGGTTAAATTTTCAACGGCGAAGATCCCTTGTACAGTTCAAATGACAGCTCTCATGCATTTGAAATGTCAAATTTTCATGAGGATTAACGACCAGATAGAAGCCTCAGAGTTGCAAATCAAGCACCATGCATCCTTCCTGATTAGATGGTTCTGATTTACTTCGGAAGTTCGGGCTTCAGGAGTTTCGGGACTTCCACTCCCGATTTCCTCTGGAGTATTGTCTCCCGGAATGCTTAGATATCTATCACAATTCTCTCCAAATCTAACAGTTGTGATTTACTTGAGTTTGTCTGAGTTTGTAATTGAGTTTTTATCAAATTTTAACAATTATGATTATGATGAATTAAGTGAATAATTAAGTTGCTGAAGGAAAGAAAATGGTGAATCATTCAATGATTTTGCAATTAGGTTCATACATGTTTGTACTATATTCCCTTTGAAAGAAATGTTGCTTCTTAATGAATGGTTTGAATATCTCATTTCTCTCTCAGACAAGCAAGATCAATTAATTGTTAACCAATCTAAATTGAGCACTAACACTCAATCTCAAGATGGTTCAAATTTTGATGTTGATCTTGAAGATTTTGAAGCACCACAATTTTTGTCAACTTCTTTCATTTTGGAAAATCATGAGCAACATCATCTTTTACAAAATTAAATCGTCACCTCTAATCATTCTTTGTCAACGATGTCTCCTCCTGTCGAAGAAGAAACCTTGATTTTAAAATATGACAGTTGTCACACTGTCATAGATTTTATAACGGATTCTAAAGTAAAAGAGGTAAAATGTAAAGTGGACGATAAAAATTCCCCTAATTTAGTTGAATAGATCCATGATCAATCAGTAGGAGACAAAAGCATTAGGCAAACTATTAATCAACCTTCTATCTCTAGTGATTTTCTCTCAAATTTTCCCTTACACAATGAACCAAATTTTCTCTTAGAAACTGTCTTGTATTCTTTAAAAGAGAATACAATAGAGGTTGATCAGTTTATACAAGGAGAGGGAACAAAACCAGATTTCGAAATGCATATACCTATCATTTCAAGAGATGCATTTTGTCTCCTCAATTCTTCTACATATTATTCATTTTAGCCTGATATTTTTTATCCTAATGTTGTGCAATTGTGTGTTCCATATTACCTTGGAGAGAACTCAACATTATATAATTAGGTACAAATTAATAGAATAGAAGATAAAGAGGAAAATAATTCTTCCCATGAACATATTATTTTTTATTCTCATCAGTTATCCGTGGGTAAATCAAGAAATGATTTGAAAGAGTCTCAAAATGCATCTTCCATTGATCCATCTCAATTTGTGATTAAAAAAGGATATAAATTTTTCCATGATCAATTATTTAAGGTTGAAAAGTATAATCGGCCAAATATTATTACCAATGATGATTATTCAAAAATGTTGTTCGTTCCATTTAGTTCACCTCAAATAGTTAATCTTGAAATATTTAAGCTCAATGGAAAGTTTCAAGAGAATGAGACACTTCTTTTTCGATCGAGAATCATGATAAGTTCTCGCCATCTTGATCCGGCCTTTTTACAAGATTTTTTCATTGATAGTCTAATACTTTATTCTCATCAGGAATATTTGTCGTATGTGAATTCTTTCAAACAATCCCATGTTAGTAATTGCATGCATTATGATATGATTGCATATTTGTTGGAGTATTCATATCTCGAAAAGTTTCCAGGGAATGGTAATATTATCTTCACTTTATTTAGAGATCAAGGAGGTAACTTTGACACACTCATTTTATATCCTTCAGATGGAGAAAATATGGAACGAAAGAAAAATTGTCGGTAGGATGGGGCACTTCGGTCTAGGCCGATGGTTATGTCAGGTCCCCATAACTCTCACAAGCTTCACAATCTCATATTTTCATATTTTTGTGACCTATATAATGACAAAATTGCAGAATGGTTGGAGGATTCATACAAAAAGAATGTTCAAGGGAATGGTAAGATCATGCTTGCTTTGTTTTTAAATGATGATGATAAAGGTAAGTATGATATATTTTTGTCATTTTTCGATATACTACCATTCTTGTTAGTAATATTTGATTTTGTTTCCATTGCAAGATTGAAGCTACTCCGATGGCTACATTGGAAGCATGACTTCGCGTAGTATTTTAATTTGTTTAGTAGTTAGGGAAGGTTTAGGAGTAGGTTTTATTTTAGATTTATTTCTCACTATTACTCTTTGTAATAATGTAATCATGAACACAAGTGGGTGCACCAAGAGAACCATAATATGACTGTTGTCAGGGAAGTCCACTTTGACCGTTTTCTCCTAGCTTTTTGTTGAACATTTCTTTTCAAAAACGCAGTATCATCATGAAAAACATTTCTGAGTTGTAAATTCAACCCTGACCCAAGGTGCCATGAGTAGGAATACACCCATATTAATGAGGATTTTTCTATTTTATTTTAGGCTCTCAAGAAATATTTCACCTGATGATTTATGTTCTATCCTTTTGTAAATATTTATAATTTTTTTTTTCTTTTTTCTGTTTTTATTTTGGTTTTTTTCATTTTGTTTGATTATTTTGACTTGTTTTCTGAATAATTATGTCTGAGTCACCATTTCATTTATGGAAGGGAAATAATAATTTTTATCCATGAGCAACATTTGAAAACTCTTCAAAGCACCAGTGCTGTAAATGTTAAAACTCAAATCAATAGAAGTAAATTTATGTTCAAAACAGTGTTCCTGATTTCTTTTTAAAATTATGAGAAGACATGATTATCAGTAAACTCTTAACGTTGTTCCTGTTTTAAGGAAAACAACTCGATGATACCTTCCTGTCCTCGAGATGGTTTCTTAACATAAATCTAAGTGTTCAAATCATGATGAAGGTCGTCAAACGAGAAAATAAGTTGTAAAATATCAAGTTTTGTTTTCAAAATCTGAGATTTTTAGCATCACCCGGCTCTCTTGAAATACCATAAAGTTTATGTAAATTTGTAAACAAATTCTAGATATTTGAAAGCGCTACAATGTGTGGGAAGTGTTTGTAAACCTATCGAGATACTGAACAGGTCTGCTGGCAGCGGGTAAATGCATGCATGATGCCAAGGCAACTTCGTCGAGGTACTAAACAAGCCCGCTGGAAGAGAAGAAATGTCAGGTTCAAGAAAATTATCAGGTATGTATATTTGGAATTGATCAAAAGTAAAGATGTTATTTATCATGGTTGGATGACTCTTGGATAGGATAGAGGTGTTAGAGTGGGTTAAATGACATCCCTGACGAGGCTATGGATGCCTGCTGGCAACAATGGCCCTGTCAACTGTATTGGAGTCAGTTGCCTAAACATCATCTCACTCGTAATTAAAGCTTGTCACCAGATTGCACTTGGACAAAAACACATATGATGCTAGACTATATGATTTTTGATCGGAATGCTTGACTTGTTGTCGACTGTTCTTTAAGTTTTCAATCATTCTGATCTGTCCTAACATGAGTTTTCTAGTGATGCAGAGATAACTTCTTCGCCCAGTACATCGCCATTGTTGGCATCCCCACATGATTTTGATATTTAAACAAGAAATTGCATTTTATGTAGCTACCTACACCTCGATTTTGTAAACGTTTTGAGAATTTTTGAGATAATTACTGGGTTAAAAAATAGTTTGATTAATTTCTTATTGTCTGCACTTTCATTTTGTTTTATGTTTGATTCATGACTATAAGCATGAATCAAACATAAAACCTAGCCTAATGTTATAATTTGTATGCCTTAAAATGCATCTTTTTGAAGGTCACCATGCTTAGATGAGATCTAAATCTAATGTTTGAATGACCTATATTAGATATTTTGGGGTTTTAATCTAGTTATTGTATGGTTCAATAGTTTGTATTCATTTTATTAAGAGCCTTTTTGATACATTGGTTAGTCTTCTCACGAACTTAATGGTCATATCAATAGATATTCTAATGAATACATTCTTTTTGTACTCGCATCCTTACCTCACCTCACTGGTTTAATGTATTAATGATCCATTCATTGCATTCATAGGGTTTCGGTACTCTGTATGTCTAGTTATCATTACAAAGAATGGTAAAGAGTTTACGATCAAACACCTAGTTTTTACTCCCACTACCTTTGCTATGATAATACACAGGCTTTGTTATGGTCGTTTCTCCACTATCCATTCATATTTGTTCCTATTGACCCTACCATTCAAACCTAAACCTATTTTGAGTTATCCCTATTACATTCTAGTCACATTTTTCATGGCTCTTATCATTCACTTGGAGCTGAATGGGTTCCAGGCTCTACTATCTCACGACGATGTGATCGAGAACTTAAAAATCCAAGGCTGGGATGTTTTCCTTAAATGATTTAAAGGATACAACCTTCAGGTGGTGTAGGCTTTCGCGCAGACCTTCGATGGTTGCAGAGAAAAAATTGGGGACACACAGTTAGATTTAACCGAGGGGTTTGTAACTCAAGCAATAGGGATTCCATTGACAGGTGAGAAATGGTTCAAAAACTCACGAGTTGAAAGAGTTATGTGGAACCTGTTTATGACGTCCCGAAAAATCAACTGTTGCAAAAACAATATTCTCATCTCCCTGGTTAAAACTAGGTGGCATAGCCTATTGTTGATCCTCAAACAATTCGTGACTTGTGAGGGTCGATACGGATTGGTCTTCCTCTACCATATTCACTTACTAATGCATTTCATTGGTTTTAAATTAAGCATGTCTTTTTATCTTTTGAGAAGTCTCTATAAAATGTCTAAGATATATAAAATACACGGTGTTGATTCAAGCCTGTTCCATCATGGTTTGGTTAAGACTTTGATGATGCACCACTTGTCCATCATGGGTGACTGTTGGGAAATTTTCTTAATAAGGAACGATTTTTCCCAGACTCTTCCTATAGTAAACCCTAGCTTAGACGAGCCACTGATTAAAAACCATTCTGGTTTTTCAATTGATACACCAAACTCTACCAACAGAAACCCTCTAGATGCTAGGATGTCGAGTAAGTATTCACCTACATGACTTTCTGAGTAAAGGAATGTTGAATTGAAGGTTATTAATCCTTTTGTTCCTGAAATTGAAGTTAGCTTGAATGTTATTATTAACCCGTATGTTGAAAAACCTCGCGAAGGAAGAAAAACGAAATGCACAGACTTAGGGTTCAAAAGCAAAAGGGCAGGTCGCCAAATTTTGAGAAAGCTTAGGAACCGATCCGACACTCATCTGAGCTCAATCAGTCCGATCGATATCGATGAGTGTTCGTGTTGGAAGGTTTACAGTTGGGAGTAATCTTGTCATTGATGGCAAGAACATCGATGGAAAATATCAGCGATGGAAAAGAATAGTGATGGCAAGAACATCGATGGAAAATATCAGCGATGGAAAAGAATAGTGATGGCAAGAACAACGAAATCGCGAAGTGACGAAATCGCAAGGTGGATGAAATCGCGAAGCGGTGAAATCACGAAGGTGGAAAAAATCGTGAAGCAGCGAAATCGCGAAGTGGCAAAATCATGAGAAGATCTGGGCTGTAGGATATGGGGTATCTACGAAGGCTCAATAGCCGTTAGATATGGTGAAGCTGCAAGGCAGATAAGTCCAAGAGTCATCCAACTCCCCAAAACTATGAAGGAATCCTGGCCGTCCATTGGGGATAGTCGTGGACTATTGATTTAAGCTTCATTTCGGAGTTTCGCCTATCACAACTTGGAGTGACAAGAACCTCCATCGAAGGAATCGCAAGATGTGAATTCACGATGAGATCTGGACAATAGATTCATCAAGATCATGGACCGTTGATCTCAGCTCCATCTCGGGGTTTCGGGGATCGCGACTTGGAGAGTCGAGATGCCTCATCTCCAGACTCATGAAATGAAAATTCACAAAAAGCACTTTATGCATAAGTGTGTGTTCTCAGCCAGTGGTCACACCATCGAAGAGATGAAGAGAAGAGTATGTGCAGACAAGATTCTTTTCAGCATTTTGCGGGTCGCAACTTGGAGAGTCGAGATGCCTCATCTCCAGATTCACGAAATGCGAAATCGCGAAAGCGTTTTATGCATAAGCGCTTGGTCATAGCCATGGTCATATAAAGGAAGGAGCTAGTGCATCAAAGCTCCGTTTCAGAGTTTTGGAACTCGTGACATGAAGACTCAAGATGTCTCATCACAGAATCTCTGAATTGTGAAAGTGTGAAACGGGTAAATAACACAAGAACCCATCAGAGTTAATCCAACGATGCAGGTGAATCTAAGCATAATCGGAGGGCTACTATTGCACGTCATAGTGTAACTACCAGAAACCACTAATGGTTTCTGCCAGAGGACTCGAAGACACTTCGGGGTGATTGACAGAGGAGATGAAGAGTCTCTGGGAATCTTCAAGAGGGATGAAGATGTTGGTGGAGGTGATTGACAGTTGGATGAGCATTGAAGCTTGTAACTGGAACAAAGAAGGTGAGCTCAACTGTCACAGAGAAGACCAAGAGTCTCAACTGCCAGAGAGGCTGAGGAATCTCAACATAACATACAGTGATGCTGAATGAGTGGGAAAATGACCAGAGAAGCTGAAGAGTCACGATGATGATCAGACAGAGCACTCAAGTTGTGGAGGATATTGGTGTAGTGTGAGTATTGTTGGCACTCTTCTCGTCGCTGTGTGAGCAAAAAGTGAGTGCTTACATGCCCAGATGGACTCTCCTAGGCATGACAGCTGCAATGTAAAATGTTAGAAAGAAAACAGAAAGCTATTAACAAGAATTAAACAAAAACTAAATAAAAACATGAGCATGGAAATAAAAATAAAAACAAATAACAATGGACCAATATCACCAATGCATTAGCTGGTCTGATAGATGAAATCCAAAGATACACAAATGAGAAAGAGGACTTGGGTCCCTTCCCTCTCCAATGGAAGGCTCTTGAGGCCCTCAACTGATTTCTCTCCTTACAATGAAAGGTGGAAATGTGAATGAAAGAACTCCAAGCTTCTCCACTCTAGTGAGAGAAGGAAAGCCTATGAAATGATGTTGATTATGTTAATTTCCAAAGAATGAGTCTATAGCAATCTCAACAGCATAACAATACAAAGAATTCCTTGAAGAAATGATGGTCATTCATGGCTTTTTATAGCCAAGCTTTGAGCTATTATGCAACCCCTTTTGAATGTGAAAAGGGGCTCTTTAGGGCACCCTTAGGTCTTTG
>ML789755.1:276457-288876 GCA_009831015.1 Picea engelmannii | reverse complement strand
ATGTGAATGAAAGAACTCCAAGCTTCTCCACTCTAGTGAGAGATGGAAAGCCTATGAAATGATGTTGATTATGTTAATTGCCAAAGAATGAGTCTATAGCAATCTCAACAGCATAACAATACAAAGAATTCCTTGAAGAAATGATGGTCATTCATGGCATTTTATAGCCAAGCTTTGAGCTATTATGCAACCCCTTTTGAATGTGAAAAGGGGCTCTTTAGGGCACCCTTAGGTCTTTGACCAGCCTCCCCACGTAGATTGAGCTCGGATTTGATGTCAAATCGACTTGGGAGCCGATCCAATAGTGGTTGGGAGGCCGACCAGTTCCATAAATGCGCCGTTTGGCAGGCGCGCGGGTTTTTCACCCCACAGCCGCGCATATGCACCCTATGTACGAAGATGTTGCGCGCGCGCGCGCGTTTTCCATGGGTGCGATGCGCTTTTTAATTTTTTAGCCAATTTTGTATAGTTTTGGCCCTTTTGTTGTGTTGTGGAACTAATCCTTGTGCCATGAATGACTGTTTTTCTGTGCTGACGATGCGGAGTTCTTGTCGCCCTGTGCGGACGAAATTTCAGTGATAACAAGTATGTAGAGGCATTGCATGCATTGCATGCACAAGGTGCACAAAAGCTATAAATACATAGTACAGAGAAGAGACAGGGTTGTTGTTGTTGCGGGGATTGTTGTGGATGTTGTTGAAGGTGATTCATGCATGAAGAAGGATCAGAGTGCAGCAGCTGAAAAGAGTAGAAGAATAATTGTGCAGTGAATGGACATGGTTCACAGAGCATAAAAGAAAAAGAACAGAATGGGCAGCGGATGCATGCTGGAAGACAGCGAGGAAGTCTGAGCAGCAAAATCTTGCAGAACAGTGATGAGACTGGTAATTAGTTGTTATTGAACACTATATCACTGTAATAGGTTTTAGTATTTTATATTCAGAAACCAGGGAGGTTGGGAGGTGCTAGAGAGGACTAGTGTCCTCGGAGGTTCAAGTGGGGGCTTGAACACAGGGAGTTGGTGCTTCCTTCTAGTTGGTGCTATAGAAACCAGGGAGTTGGTGCTTCCTTCTAGTTGGTGCTAGAGAAACCAGGGAGTTGGTGCTTCCTTCTAGTTGGTGCTAGAGAAACTAGGGAGTTGGTGCTTCCTTTTAGTTGGTGCTAGAGAAACCAAGGAGTTGGTGCCTCCTTCTAGTGGGTGCTAGAGAAAAACAGAGAGTTGGTGCTCTCAGCAAGTTGCAGCTTGCAAAAAAGAGGTTGTAGCCTCACAATGAGTTGGTGCTCAAATGTATGATAATGTAAAGAATGTAAATAATACTTATCATGTAAATAAGAAGAGGTTTTTACCCTATATGGGTTTCCTTGGGAAATATTTGTCTCTGTGTTTCTCATATATGTGACTAATGTTGAATGTGCCATTGTTCATTTCCCTGCATTATTGTTATCATCATTGAGTGCCTTGTAAATATTTTAAAAGAAGCATAATTGTTTAAGCATGGTGACAACTGATTCACCCCCCCTCTCAGTTGTCCAATAGTTCGGACCCTGATATCGAAGAGTTTCTTGTTCTAGAAGACCCAGATTTGCAGGGTTACAGGAAGAAAGTCATTTCTCCTACTGAACCCTATGACTTTGTGACAAATTTTCCACTGTGCCTCAAAGGTAAGGAGGGGTTCTCTGGTATTAGGCCTGATCAGAAGAAGATAACAGATAAGGTAGATGCATCCATGTTCAAATGTGCACTCTGTCGACCCGCCATCTCTCCTATACAGTGTGATGTTTTCTTCCATTCGATCGAGCAGTCTTACACCGACATCCCTGTCCTTCAGACCCGAATTAAATCACTTACTACTCAAAATGATTTGTTAAGACAAGAAAATATGGACCTCAAGGTGTATGCAGAGAGGAGAGCTAAATGCATCAAGAGAGTAGGAAACATAGTAATAAAAAATGCAACAAATGTCAAGGCGATAGTAAATTCTGAACTCCTGACCCATATTTAGTCAATTTTTGAAATGGTAAAACAATTTTTCCTCTTATTTTGTGTTTGTTATCAATTTCGAAATAGTTCAATTTGGAATTCGATTTTATTTCTAAATTAAGACTGGCTACAGAATCTTCAAGTCTATAGCCAAGTCTCTTTGTAAATAAAAATTAGAAATTGGTTGTGAATGATTTATTAAATTTCTTTTGTCTTTTCAAGAAGTAGGAAATTTTGTTGTTGATCATCTGGAGAAAATACATTCGATTATGCATTTAAATGATTAGTAGTCTCTTTTCTATTTGTCTTGTAAAGAACTTTGATCTATCTTGGATAAAAATCAACTCTGTTATAAAGTGGTTTCTAAATCCACTATTTTTGTAATATTCTTGATTTTATAAGATCCTATCCTATCCTGTGAGTTAGGAGAAGGTGATATCAAGTCACTTTAAACACTATTCATTTTGTAAGTAAGAGACATCTTTGGCTAGAATAGATTATAGGCATGTAACTTCTAGAACTACATGGACAACTAGTTCACATTTTGTCTTTAGACTGATGTGACAATTGTTCCATATATGTTTTTCCTTTTTATTTTATGAGATATAGATATGTTACACAGATTTAGCTTCTTCTGCATATTATATTTCATTTTATTAAATGCTTTAAATCTTGTCTATAACTTGTTGTTTCACATATTATCACTGTGATCATCATATCAATTTTAATATCAGGTTTTTACGTTTGATGTTTAGTTGGTTGATGAAATGAATGCTTTGCATTAATATTTTTGTTACTGTAATCATTCATAATTATAAGATCACTGGATCATATGTGTCTATTATTTTGTTCTTATATCCTAGCTCTAAATAGACACCTTGAATTTATTCAAGAGACATTAGTACAAGCCTACTACATATTTCTTTCATAGGCGAGACATCTGGAGTTTTGGATCGTACAAAGGCATAGACACATTAAGAAACTAGTAAAAGGTTAGCTTCATTTGCTTCTAATTTTCCTCATTTTTGTTATTAGCGAAACATGAAAGTTTTTTGTTCGGCTTTGACCATCACCCTATCTTTGATTCAAATCATGTTTTACTTATGATTCTTAGATATGTGATTACAAAACAAAAAATACAAAATCTGTGCTTTCTTTATCTACTTTCGAGAATGATTACAAAACATTGATTTTGCGAGGCTTTCACTAAAACTTACAAGTTGTAATTATTATGTTCATAAATGACATGTTCATATTTACTTTTCTGTTTAATACATTTGTAAATAATTAGATTAAATTTTTTATCATTAAGGAGTTGTTTTCTTTTCTTTGTTATAGGACTTTAGTTGACTAACGGAGCCATTAAACCCGTCAGAATAGATTACACTAAACGACTTGGGTTATTTAGACAACCCTGGTCTGGATCTATTCTCCCAGTTGACGGTAGGACAAATTTGCCTGTCAACACACTAATATCAGATATAAGAAAGTATGGATAAAAAAACAAGAAGAAAAGGTGAACAAAGACCAGGTACAAGAGATCGCAATATTGACAATAAAACAAGATTCTACAGAGAAAAAGAAAGATGTCACATATAGAAAGTTTTGGAAAATACCTGAAAGAAAAGAAGGACATGTAAATAAGGAACAGGTTCAAGAGATTGTACTTTTAGGAATTGTAGTGAAAGATGAATCCACAGGCGAAAAGAAAGAAATCAGAGCTCAGAGAGATGATGAATATACCAATTAAGATGATGATGAATCTACCAATGAAGATGATGATGAATACACATCAGAGCAGGAATTGTTCTGAGCCATCCAGCTTAGAGATTCCCAGCTAATATGAATATTAGACAGGGGGAGTCTACAAGATAGTTGTGATATACCAAAGAACCATCCTTCGAGAAGCTTGCAGAGTTTGAGAAGACAGATCTAGAGTAGTCAGTTAGTAGAAGTACAATTTGATAGATTAATCAAGACTTCATGATAGTATAGTGATAAATGGGTCAATATTATGAATAGTTGTGCAAGTAGAGTGACATTATGGACAGAGATAGATTTGTAAGAACAATTTGTAGGTTTGGAAATATATATGACAGTGGACGAGAGCATGGATTCATAGATTGGTTCAAAGAGTGGTTCAGAGGAAAAGGAACATTATCATGATGGATGATAGTTACACAGGAAATGGCTTGAACAATGCTAATGGATTCCAAATTGACAGATATTGTTTGGACACATGAAGTTCATACAAAAATTCACATTCAAACCAGAGTAATGCTCATAAACAACAATGAAAAAACTCCCTATGAACTATGGAAAGGAAGCACAAACAACAAGCACTACATCAAGGTAACTCAAGGTAGTATTTTATTAATTGAAATGTATGTTGATGATATTTGTTTTGGAAGTACTAATGACAAGTTAAGCCATAAATTTGCAAAGGATATACATAATGAATTTGAATTGTCATTACTTGGAGAAATATCCTTCCTTCTGGGTCTTCAGATATGTCAAAGCAACCAAGGAATTTTTATTTCTCAAATTAAGTATATCAAATAAATACTAAACAGGTTCAGAATGGAAGATTGCAAAATAGTTACCACTCATATGCAAACCAGTTGCAAGTTGAGCAAAGATGTTGATTCAAAGTCTACAGACTAGAGGCAATACAAGTCAATGATTGGTAGCTTACTATGTGTGACACCATCTAGACCAGATGTAATGCAAGCAGTTGGACAGGTGGCACAATTTCAAGCAGCACCAAAGGAATCACATGTATTAGCAATAAAGAGGATTTTCAGATATCTCAAAAGAACATAAGAGTTTGGATTATGGTATCCAAAAGGAAAGTATCTATCACTTATTTCCTACACATATGCAGATTGGGCAGGTTGCATTGATGATCGACAAAGCACTAGTGGAGCAGCGTTCTACTTGGGTGAGTGTTTAGTATCATGGCTAAGAAAGAAAAAATCATCAGTATCCTTATTTACAACCAAGGAAGAGTATATTGCAGCAACAAGATGTTGTACACAGGTTCTATGGATGAAACAAACTCTGATAGATATACAGTTTGAGTATGATTATCTGATTCCAATCTATTGTGATAATACAAGCACCATCAATATCTCAAAGAACCCAGTGAAGCACTCCAAAACAAAGCACATTCCATTCAAGTATCACTTTCTACGGGAACAGGTTACAAAGAAGAACATCAGAGTTGAATATGTGGGAACAAAAGAACAAGTGGAAGACATCTTTACAAAATCGCTTCCACGAGAAGCCTTTGAGTATCTACGCTAGAGACTCAGGGTAATTTTTACTCCAAAATGAATGCTTTTGAATGCTTATCTTATATGTCTTATATTTACATGAGGAATCACCATAAAGAGGATAGTTCAGGTTGGAATATCAGTTTCAGGAAGACTTCAGTTAAGGGGAGTATCCCTAAGGACAGTTCATTTAGGGGGAGCAACGCCGGATGGAAAGATACCTTTTTCCATTGATGATAAAGGGGGAGATATTTATCCAATGAAAAGGTAAATGCTTGGAGAAAGAGCACAGAGACATGGTTCCAGGGGGAGTGATGGTCATAGGGGGAACATGAGTGATATAACTTTAGTATTGCATCAGAGTGTTACCATCAATGCCAAAGGGGGATATTGTTGGTTATTTGGGTTGGTTGTCATTGATTTCAACCCTTGAAGAAAGTCTAGTAGAAAATTATGGTAGAACAAAGGTTTGGGTAATGGACCCAATTTTTTTGGATGGATAATGGTATGAATTTTGATATATTTGTAGGTAAGAATATTCTATACGGATAGTACATGTCATGCCATTTTCTATGGTATGTGGAACGTCAAATAAATCCTCACAGTTAGAGAGTTATGGCCATGTGAAGTTGGAGAACCCTCATGAGTCATCTAAAAGCCCCAAAATATCAAAGTAGTCAAAGTGGTTTAAGAGATTTTAGAAGGTAAATAATTGTTGGATTACTGAGAGAGGGGGTGAATCGGTAATAGAGAAATTTAATCTTTTTTCACCAAAAATGAAAGTGTTATATCAATGTAGCATTATCATCCAATATTTATAGAGTAAATAAACAATGAACAAATGAGCAATCACACACATACACAGTACACCAGTGTTTTTGCGTGGAAATCCAAAGAGGGAGAAAACCATAGAATGTTTATTCTTATATGTCTTGAAGAATTAAATTCATTAGAAGCACCAACTTCCTTTGTTTCCATCTGCAACTGGAAGGAGGCTCCAACCCCCTAGTTTTCTAGGCTACTACCTGAGGGAAGCTTCAACTCCCCAATTCTCTGGCTACAACCAGAAGGAGGCTACAACCCCTTATGTTCTCTGGCTACAAGCGGAAGGTGGATACAATCACTTGTCCTTACCCCATCCAACCAACTTGAAATATAAATGTCAAATGTAGATAACCTATCACTATCACTGAATCATCCACTACCATTGTCAACCTATACCAATAACATGTAACAACCTGTACCAATCAACCTACACCAAACAACTTGTACCAATAACCTAAACCAACATGTACCATGCATCAACCACACATCAACTTCACATCAAATATGACTCATCAAAATGTACTAACATCATCAAATATACACCTCATGTATGTGCCAACTCTTCAACTATTTGTCTCCACCATGTACCCAACATGTACCTCAACCATATACCAAATACATACACTAATATAACCATAAAAAATCCATCACTCTAACCATAAACCAAATACCATAAACCCTTACATCAAACCATGTGCTACAACCTCATTGTTATGTAGCCTCAAGATAAACCAAAAACTTCAACAACACATCAAAACCGAAAGACCAATACCCATATGCCAAATACCAACTGTATCCCTCAACAAATCTGATATATGCAGAAATAATGAACATCCAATACCATCTCAAGAGATAAAACCTAGCTCACAAAACATACCTCAAACAAGATGTGCCATATCTCTCATAAATAGACCCCAACCATGTTGTTGCCACGATTTTTTTGTTGCACTTTTTCAGTCACGATTTTTCTGCCGCACTTTTTCAACCACGATTTTTCTGCTGCGATTTTTTTGTCGCACTTTTTCTGTCATGGGCTCATCAATGAAAACCAACCTTAATCAACAATATCCCCCTTTAGCATTGATGGAAACACTCTGATGCAATACTGAAATCATGTCATGCAGTACTAAAGTCATATCACTCATTCTCTCTCTGGAACCATTCCCATGTCCTCTACATATTTGTGACCTTTTCTCCCCCCTAGAATCATGCCTATGTCCTCTGCATCTGATAAATATCTCCCCCTTTGTCATCAATGGAAAAGGTATCTTTCCATCTATGGCTACTCCCCCCTAACTTAACTATTCTCTTTATGGTGCTTCCTCGTGTACATCTAAAACATATAAGATAAGCATTCAAAAGCATTCATTTTGGAATAGAAATAACTCTGAGTATCTAGGGAAGATACTCAAAGGCTTCCCGTGGAAGTGGTTTTGTAAAGATGTATGCCAATTGTTCTTTTGTGCCCACATACTCAACTCTGATGTTCTTTTCTGCAACCTGTTCCCATATAAAGTGATACTTGATTGGAATGTGCTTCATCTTGGAGTGCATCATCGGGTTCTTTGAGATACTAATGGCACTTGTATTATCACAATATATTGGAATGGGCTCATCATAATCAACCTGTATATCTGTCAAATTTTGTTTCATCCAAAGAACCTGTGTACAACATGTTATTGCTACAATATACTCTGCCTCAGTTATAGATAAAGATATTGATTATTGTTTCTTGCTTAGCCATGATACTAAACACTCACCCAAGTAGAACGTTGCTCCATTGGTGCTTCATTGATCATCAATACAATCTTCCCAATCTGCATCTGTGTAGGTAATAAGGGATAGATCATTTCCTTTTGGATACCATAATCCAAACTCTTATGTTCCTTTGAGATATTTGAAAATCCTCTTCACTACTAATACATGTGATTCCTTTGGTGTTGCTTGAAATCATGCCACCTGTCCAACTGCCTTCATTACACCTGGTCTTGATGATGTCACATATAGTAGGCTAATAATCATTGACATGTATTGCCTTTGATCTGTAGACTTTGAATCATCATCTTTGCTCAACTTGCAACTGGTTTGCATGGGAGTGATAACTGGTTTTCAATCTTTCATTCCAAACCTCTTTAGCATTTCTCTAATATACTTGGTTTGAGAAATAAAAATTCCTTGGTTGATTTAACGTATCAAAAATCCTAGAAAGAAGGATAGTTCTCCAAGAAATGATATTTCAAATTCATTTTGCATATCCTTTGAAAAATTATGGTTTAACCTGTCATCATCATTACCAAAAATAATATCATTGACATAAAATTCAATTAATAAAATACTATCTTGACTTGCCTTGATGTAGAGGTTGATGTCTGCACTTCCTTTTCTGAACCCTGCCTACTGTAGATATTTATCCAATCTAGAGTACCATGCTCTAGGATCCTGTTTTAGACCATACAAGGCCTTCTTTAATTTACACACATAATCTATGTTCTCTGACAACTGAAATCCTTCTGGTTGTTCAATCTAGAATTCTTATTCAAGTTCCTCATTCATAAATGTTGATTTTACGTCCATCTGATACACTTTAATATTTTTGGAGCATGCATAAGCTAAAAGCAATTGAATTTCTTCCATTCTGGAAACTGGGGAAAATGTCTCTTCAAAGTCGATTCCTTCAACCTGTGCATATCCTATACATACCAATATAGCTTTTTTCCTTGTAACCTATCCATCTCCATTCAATTTATTCATGTATACCCACATTGTGTCGATCACATTCTTATCCTTTGGTCTTGGAACCAATTCCCAAGTGTCATTTTTCTCTATTTGATCCAATTCTTCATCCATGGCCTTATTCCAAAATTCATCCTTGTTGGCCTCTTCAAAATATGTTGGCTCAATCATAGATGAGAGTGTTAGGTGTGTTTGTTCTGGTGAACGCATTCTTCTTCTAGTCTCAACTCCTGCATCTTTGTTTCTGATAATTTGATCTGAAGGATGATTCTTATGTACTCATATGCTAGGTGTCTTTGGAGGAACTTGTTGAACTTTCTCTTCTTCTATCGGATCCTCTTCATATTCCCCTTCTTTTTCATTTTTTATTTCTTCTTCGTAAAGTTGTTCCATTGATTCATTTTCTTCTTCTTTTAATTAATTTCTACATGTTTCATCAATTGTTACGTTCATGTTTTCCACAACTATATTCAATCTTAGGTTGTAACACTTGTATGATTTCCTTGTACCTGAGTAATGAACAAGTACTCATTTGTTCACATGAGAGTTAAAATTTCCCATTCTGCCATCTTCTCTTTTGATGTAGCATTTGCTTCCAAAAACTCTGAAGTGATTCACATTTGTTGGTCTTCCTTTCCATAGCTCGTAGGGATTTTTGTTAGTGTTGTTTCTGAGAATTACTCTGTTTTGAATATGAACTGTTGTATGCACTACCTATGTCCAAAAAATATCTGTCAATTTGGATTCATTAGCATTGTTTGAGCCATTTCTTGTACTGTCATGTTCTTTCTTTCAACAACTCCATTATGTTGAGGTGTCCTAGCAATGGAGAATTGTCTTTTTATTCCATGACGGTTGCATTAGTCCATAAATTCCTTTGAAGTGAACTCTCTTCCATTATTATATCTCAAGCATTTGATTTTTGAATCCATTTCATTTTCAACCATTTCCTTATAGCTTTTGAAGTTTTCAAAAGATTCTGACTTATTCTTGAGAAAGCAAACTGCAGTCATTCTTGTATAACCATCAAATAATAACATAAAGTATTTCTCACCTTTTAAACCCTTTGTTGTAGTTGGTCCAACCAGATCAGTATGCACAATTTCCAATGGTCTTGTCATTGAGTATTCCTTTGATTTGAACCTAGTATTTGTTTGATTTCCTTCTTGACAATGCTTGCATAAAGTGTTGGTTGGTTTCGTGATCTAAGGAATTTCTCTAACTGCTTCTCTTTTTCTTAATTTGAGAAGGTTATCAAAATGTACGTGACCCATTCTTCTATGTCATATCCAACTTTCATCTTCCTTTCCTAGACAACACTTTTCATTTTCAATTTAACTTAACACATATATGTTGCTTGAAATTCTCGTAGCTGTAGCAATCAATTTTCCTGAACCTTCTTTTCTTATCTCGCACTTTTGTGAATCGAAAGTAAGTTTATGACCTTGGTCACACATTTGACTCACACTTAGAAGATTATGTTTCATATATTATACTAGTAGAACATTTCCTACCTTGGTATTCTTGTTCCCAATTATAACTGTGCATTTTCCAATGATTTTACCTAAATCATCATTTCCGAAGGAGACTGATCCATATCTTTCCTTTCTTGATGTACGAAACCTGTCTCTATCACCTATCATTTGTTTTGAACAGTCACTGTCAACATACCATACATGTTTCTTCTGCTTAGCTTGTAGAGAGAGTGTGCATTCTTCATCGCCATACTGATTCTGCTTTCTTATCCATGTCCTTTTCTGAGGTTTCTATTGTTGGATCACTGAGAGGGGGGGTGAATCATTAATAACATAATTATAATAATTTTCTTGAAATTTTATATCAATGTAGAATTATTATCCAATAATGAGCAGTAATAAATAAACAATCACACACATACATAGTACACCAGTGTTTTACGTGGAAACCCAAATCGGGAGAAACCACAGAATGTTTTTTCTTATATGTCTTAAAGAATTACATTCATTGGAAGCACCAACTTCCTTTGTTTTCCTGCTGCAACTGGAAGGAGGCTCCAAACCTCTAGTTTCTCAGGCTACAACCTGAGGGAAGTTCCAACTCCCCAAATCTCTGGCTACAACCAGAAGGAGGCTACAACCCCCAATGTTCTCCGACTACAACCGAAAGGTGGCTACAACCACCTATACTTGCCCCATCCTGCCACCCTGAAGTAGAGGTAGAATGATGGAACCACTATCACACTATCACTGTGAGATATACCATTGTAAACCAGTACCAATAAATATGAACCATGCATCAACCATGCATCAACCTGTAATCAACCTGTACCATAAACAAGTGCATCAATCATGCACCAACCTGTAATCAACATGTACCATAAACAAGTGCATCGAACCATGTACCAAGTATGTTCCAATCATGTGTCAACTACTCATCAACTATGAATCATCAATATGTACCAACATCATCAACTATACACTTCATGTATGTGTAAACTCATCAACTACCTGTCTCAACCATGTAATCAACCTATACCATAAACAAGTGCATCAATCATGCACCAACCTGTACCATAAACAAGTGCATCGAACCATGTACCAAGTATGTTCCAATCATGTGTCAACTACTCATCAACTATGAATCATCAATATGTACCAACATCATCAACTATACACTTCATGTATGTGTCAACTCATCAACTACTTGTCTCAACCATGTACTCAATATGTGCCACAACCAAAAGCCCTCTTCAATTTCATCATCCAAATCTGATTTGTAGCTCTATAATAGACCTGGTGTATATTTTCACATTCCTACAAACCTTCCCTAATTTTAAAAACAAGAGACTAGCATTTTCATCAAACTTTTCTTTAGTCTCACATGCATCGTTTTGGATTAGTCAACAACCCTAACTTGAAGTAATCATAACTTTGAACCTGTAATATATAAAGATCTGAAACTGATACACAATGTTCTTCAATGTGTTTTATGAAATTCCTTCAATTTTAACTACTTGGAACCTCTCAAAAAAGGAGTTATAGCAAACATGGCATACCTTGCTCAATTCTAGCTTATTCTAGAGAGCGACTTTGTAGAGCGTTCCCCGCACAAAATATTTATTGAAATGATATGAAACTATTACAAAGCATATTAAATACTATACCCTAAACAAAAAAGTTGGTCTCACTGAATTTTGATTTGTTATGAAGAAGTTATGATGTTTTTACCTGAAACACCTGATTTTGACTAGTTTCAGGACTGGCCACAAACCCTATTTTCCACAGAGTGTAACTCCGAAAATAAAACGACCCACAAGCTGAATTTTTAACCAAAGATACTTGGATATGTTTTCTCACTTGCATAGCAATTTTAGGATCTGAATCATTATATAAAAAACGTTATATAGAAAATGGTGAGATGACCTGAAAATAACATACCTTAGAAAGCACCATCAAAAGAATTTATCCTTCCTTTCATTTCGGCCTTCTTTTCTTCACTTTCCTCAGAATTTCAGCTTAGATATCATTTGTATACCTTAGACACCTATATATATTCAATATCCTCAAGTTTTATTCAAATGAGAGAGCCTTGCCTCTTATTTATACTCTCCAAGTAGCTTCCTTAAA
>ML789755.1:261055-271908 GCA_009831015.1 Picea engelmannii | reverse complement strand
TTATGAGGACATTTGTTAGCAAAATGACCAATACCATCACAATTAAAACAAATTAAAGGAAGCTTACCTCTGTACCTACCGTTGGTTCCCTTGTTCAGTCTTTTGACGAAGTTGGCCACTTATTCATCATCTTCCGAGACGTCACTACTGCTGCTATATTCTTCTTATTCCTTTTTCTTTTGCTTTGATCTTTTGGATGCTTTGAAAGCTGCTTCTTTTACATATGGATTTTCCTGTTCAGTTCTCATCTCATATGTTGTGAATATTCCATGTAGTTCGTCCATGCTTATTGAGTTTAGATCCGATCTTTCTTCTAGTGTTGATATCTTAGGGTTGAATCTCATAGGAAGAGATCTTAGTACCTTTTGAACAATTATATATTCTTCGATTTCTTCTCCCAATCCTATGATTGCATTCATTGTTTCATCGACTCATAAGAAGTAGGCTGAGATATCTTCATCTTCCTTCATTTTTAGTTGTTCGAACTGACCTCTCTAAGTTTGAAGATTTGTTGTTTTGACTTTTGAATCTCCTTCATAAATATTTCAAAGCTTGTCCCAAATCTCTTTAGCAGATTTACAATGTACAACTTTGGTGAATACCATATCACTGAGACCATTCAAAAATGCATTTATGGCTTTGGAATTATTCTCACCAAGTTTCATTACTTTGTCATTTGTTGGTGGAACTACTGGTGTTGTGTATCCATCTACAATTGATTGCCAAACTTGAAATCCCTATGCCTGTATATATGCCTTCATCCTTATGATCCAAAAAGCATACTTATGTCCATCAAACTATGGTATTCCATTTTTATACGAGTTGGTACTCTCCATGATCTACCTTTCAGTGGTTAAACTAATTTTTGAACGAACCTGCTCTGATACCAATTGTTGGAATACTGAGAGGGGGTTTGAATCAGTAATAACGTAATTATAATCCTTTTCTTCAAATGTTATATCAATGTAGAATTATTATCCAATAATGAGTAGTAATAAATAAAAAATCACACACATACATAGTACACCATTGTTTTACGTGGAAACCCAAATCGAGAGAAAACCACAAAATGCCTTTTCTTATATGTCTTGAAGAATTACATTCATTGGAAGCACCAACTTCCTTTGTTTTCCAGCTGCAACTGGAAGGAGGATCCAACCCCCTATTTTCTCAGGCTACAACTTGAGAGAATCTCCAACTCCCCAAATCTCTGGCTACAACCAGAAGGAGGCTACAACCCCCAATGTTCTCCGGCTACAACCACTTGTCCTTGCCCCATCCTGCCACCCTGAAGTAGAGGTAGAATGATGGAACCACTGTCACACTATCACTGTGAGATATACCACTGTAAACCTGTACCAATAAATCTGATACATGCATCAACCATGCATCAACCTGTAATCAACCTGTACCATAAACAAGTGCATCAACCATGCACCAACATGTAATCAACCTATACCATAAACAAGTGCATCAACCATGCACCAACCTGTAATCAACCTATACCATAAACAAGTGCATCCAACCATGTACCAAGTATGTTCCAATCATGTTTCAACTACTCATCAAATATGAATCATCAATATGTACCAGCATCATCAACTATACACTTCATGTATGTGTCAACTCATCAACTACTTGTCTCAACCATGTACTCAACATGTGCCACAACCAAAAGCCCTCATCAATTTCATCATACAAATCTGATTTGTAGCTCTGTAATAGACCTGGTGTATATGATCACATTCCTGCAAACCTTCCTTAACTTTAAAAACAAGAGACTAGCATTTTCATCAAACTTTTCTTTAGTCTCACATGCCTTGTTTTGGATTCGTCAACAACCCTAACTTGAGGTAATCATAACTTTGAACCTGTAATGTATAAAGATATGAAACTGATACACAATTTTATTCAGTGTGTTTTATACAATTCCTAAAAGTGGCACTACTTGGAACCTCTCAAAAAAGGAGTTATAGCAAAAATGGCATACCTTGCTGAATTCTGGCTTATTCTAGAGAGCGACCTTGTAGAGAATGTCCCACACAAAATATTTGATGAAATTATATAAAAATATTACAAAGAATAATACAGACTGTACCCTTACCAAAATATTTGGTCTTGCTGAATTTTCATCTGTTATGACGAAGTTATGACGTTTTTACCCGAAACACCTGATTTTGACTAGTTTCAAGACTGGCCACAAGCCCTATTTTCCACAGATTGTAACTCCAAAAATACAATGACCCACAAGCTGAATTGTTAACCAAAGATACTTGGATATGTTTTCTCACTTGAATAGCAATTTCAGAATCTGAATCATTATAGAAAAAACGTTATAGCAAAAATGGTGAGATGACCTGAAAATAACATACCTTAGAAAGCACCATCAAAAGAATTTATCCTTCCTTGCATTTCGGCATTTGTTTCTTCACTTTTGATGCAGGAGCATCACCAACACATCAAGCGGGCTAGCGTGGAAGTGGAGGATAGCTGGACAAGTGAGCACAAATTTTGAAATTACCTTGGATTAGATGTGCGAACATAAATATGGCAATTTAATGAGGCACACTTGTATGATGTAAACGGACATTGAGCCTTTAGCTCTCGTCCTTAGTAGGTACGAGGCATTTAATATAGTAAATGCAGGTAGATAGGATTTAATTCTAGATTAGACAGTTTGAGAGCGCAAGAGGGAAAATAGGATATAGACACCCTCATTGTGTATTGTAATATTATTGAATCAGAAGGAAGAAGAGCAAGAGCACGCAGAGAGCTGTGCAAGAACACCCATGTACTGATATTTGAATTAATAGAAGAGTTTGATTCAAATCCATGGTTTTGTGTCTATTCTCTATGTATTGATGTTGAATGATATGATCATGAATGTTTTCTTCCTATTATACATTTGCTTTATATGCTGTGTATATGATTTCATGTTTAGAATTTGAAGTCTGAAAGGGAGAAGGAATGAGTTTCAATTGTTTCTCAATCTGAGCAAGGAATTCCTGCAAGGAGTGCAATTGAAGTGTCCGCAAGGAGTGAGTTGATAGGGGAGGCTCAGGTAGTTTATCTTTTGTTCTCATTCACCCAAAAGTGTAGTTGGGCATAGGAGTCGTGCAAGGAGTGCGCAGGCCAAGAAAAGCTCGGGGTTGCGAACTTGAGAAAGTGTTTAAAGATTGTTGCTGCAGGTGTGCACAGAGTCGAAGTTCAACACTGGGAAGTGGTTGAATGCTTTCCACAAAGAGTGCATGCAAGGGTCTTTTATAAAATCTCAGGAAGGGTAAGGCCTTCAAATCCATTAAAGGGAAGCACAGGGAGCTTGTGACGTGAAGTGTTTAAACAGGTGCTGGAAGTTTGCACACAGGTGGACGAGTTCCATGGAGGAACACTTAGTCATTTCACAGATTTCATCAATAGGAAAGGATGGTCGATATTCTCCGAGGAGGATTCGCGACATCCTGTGAGTCGTTAGATCTTACAAAGGTGCAGGGGAGATACAGCGAAGTATTCTCAGAAGGTTTAAAGCTCAGGAGGGGCAGAGATGTTGATCTAAGCCACAAGGACCATCGGATCTACACGTAGGATCGTGTATCGGGGTTTCGTGGGTTGAAGTCCCATAAACAGTTCATCAGGAATCACAAAATTGCAAAACGCGATATCCTGATAGCCAAAGGAACCGTGTGGGCCACAAGGGTCAATAGGTGGACAGGTGGCACATCTTATCAAAGTTTCATGGCGGGAAGGCCTGAAACATATGCATTAGGATTCACGATATGTCAAACTCCGAAATTTCGATGGAGTGAAGGGACCGTTGAAAAGTAAATTAGCGAGCGCATCGGAGTTTCGACGTATCGGGATTCGGGAGTCGGTAAGGTTAGTTGCTTGACATCGCGAGTGGTGAAATCGCGATATAAGAAGTCCCAATAGGAGAGGGAAAAAGGTCAGCGTTGACTTGTATCGGGTTTTGGGGATTCATGGAACCTACGCTCGACCTTTGGATTCGCGAAGTTGCCAAGTCCGATCTCCCAATTTGTAAAGAAAGGGAGATCCCACGAGAGTTTGTTGTGGGTGTAGAATTCCCGATAGGGAATTAGAAGAGCCTTAGAGTTCTTCAGGCCGAGGGAGAGAGAAGATCCTGTGAGCTGACGTAGGCCTTCTAACCTGCGAGTTGTGAGGAAGGGAGTTTTGACGTCAAGTGGTATCAAAGCATAGAAAGGTTCTTTTCTTTTTGTAGTAGAGAAGAGGATTCACCATGCCACCCAGGAGAAGGGACATGCAGACACCCGATCTAGAGGATAGGGAAATGCCGAGAAGAAGAGGCAGGAAGATGGCATACCCAGTCATGGAGAGACAAATGCATGATCTTCGAGCAAGACTCAAAGACATGGAGACAGTGCAAAGACGCACAGCCAGTGCAGGGGACCTGAGTGATTCCGAGAGAGAAATTGAGGCTGAATGTGAAGAAGAAGTTGTAGCCGAAGATGCATCAAATGAGCGTTTGATCAGAGTTATTGCCAGGATGGGTGCAAGAGTGAAGATGGACATTCCAGTTTATGAGGGAAACTTGGATGCAGAGGAGCTTCTAGACTGGATTAGAGCTCTAGACACATACTTTGACTATGAATATGTCGAGGAAGACAAGAAAGTCAAGCATGTTGTCACAAGACTGAAAGGACATGCAGGATTGTGGTGGGATGAACTACAAGCTGACAGACACTGCAAGGGCAAACAAAAGATCAAGGGCTAGGATCAAATGATCGCGAAGATGAAAGCAAAATTCATCCCTAGGGATTATCAAATTACTTTGTTCAGGAGAATGCAGAACCTGAGACAGAAGCTGATCACAGTGAAAGAATACACTAAGGAATTCTATAAACTAAACATCAGGGTAGGTCATCAGGAGAGCGATGATGAAAAGGTTTTCAGATATATGAATGACCTGAGATATGATATCCAGGATGAGATGAGCATGGTAACCATCTGAACAGTGGAAGATGCTTATCAGATAGCTCTGAAAGCTGAAGAGAAGTTGAGCCGAAAGCAGAGTCAAAGGGGCCAAGGCAAAAGTCATCCCAGAGGCAAGTCAGTTTCCCAGGACAGAAACCAGAATCCCAAGGAGGACTGGAAGAAACCTCCAACTCGAACTGAGATAGGTGGGACCTCACAGAGAGGGCCATATGTTGAACAGAGAGGGCAGCATAATGAGAAGAGAGGAGATTATGCTGACAATAACACTTTTCCTCATACTAGAGGTAGAGGAAGAGGAAGAGGTGGAGTAATCACATGCTTCACATGTGGAAAGAATGGGCACAAGTCTTATGAGTGTCTAGATAAGAAGAAGGATGTTGGAGAAGCTCACATCACCAAAGCGCAGAGGTGGGATGTTGAGGCAGAAGACGCTGAAGGTGGAAGATCGTTGATGATGCGAAAAGTCCTTTTGACACCCAAGAAGGAGGTGGAGAATTCATTCCAAAGGACCAGACTTTTCAGGACTTCTTGCAAGACCAAGGACAGGGTATGCAAGGTCATCGTAGACAGTGGTAGCATGGATAATCTCGTATCTACAGAGATGGTAGAGAAGCTGGAGCTGGAGACGATTGATCATCCAATCCCATACAGAGTTTCATGGCTACAAAAAGGACACCAAGTAACTGTCACTAAACAATGCTTGGTTCAATTCAAGATAGGAGGATATAATGATAAGATCTTATGTGATGTTATTCCCATGGATGTTTGTCATCTATTGCTGGGTAGACCATGGAAATATGACAGGAATGTGTTTCATGATGGGAGAATGAACACATACACCCTAGAGAAGAATGGGAGGACACACATGTTGCTTCCGATTAAGGATAAGGAGGTGAAGCTGGAATTAAGCAACACAGTACTTCTCATGAGTGGGAAGGAACTTCTTACAGAGGTTAAGAAGAAGGAAGATCCACAGTTTATTGTGGTCAGAAAACCAAAGATTGTTCTGACTAGCACAATAGTGGATAATTTACCAGAAGAGATTCAGGAACTGCTGGAAGAGTTCACTGACATCATAGTGGATGAACTACCCCGTTTGTTGCCACCGATCAAGAGTGTGAGTCATCATATTGATCTCATACCAGGAGCCAGTTTTCCAAACAAAGCCGTGTACAGGTTAATGCCACAGGAGAATGAAGAAGTTAAAAGGCAAGTCCAGGATTTGTTGGACAAAGGTTTGGTCAGAGAAAGCTTGAGTCCATGTGCTATTCCAACAGTACTCAGTCCGAAGAAAGATGGAGGCTGGAGGATGTGTACTGATTCAAGGGTGATTAATAAGATAACCATCAGGTACAAATTTCCATTGCCGAGGATGGATGATCTGATGGATTGCTTAAGTGGAGAAAAATATTTTTCAAAGATTGATTTGAAAAGCGGTTATCACCAAATCCACATGAGAGAAGGTGATGAATGGAAGACAACATTCAAAACCAACGAAGGGTTGTATGAATGGCTTGTTATGTCATTTGGCTTAACAAACGTGCCGAGTACCTTCATGAGGTTGATGAACAAAGTCTTGAGGGAGTTCATCGGAAAATTTGTCATTGTGTATTTGGATGACATACTAGTTTACAGTAAGACAGTGGCATAGCATCTGAAGAATTTGGCTACAGTGATGCAGAAACTACAGCATGAGAAGCTGTTGATAAACATGAAGAATTCCTCATTCATGAAGACATAACTCATTTACTTGGGATTTGTTATTTCAGCAAATGAGTTGAGGATGGATCCAGATAAGGTGGAAGTCATTAAGAATTGGCCATCACCGAAAAATATATTTGAGGTGAGAAGTTTTCATGGATTGGCTAGTTTCTACCGAAAGTTCATTAGGAATTTCAGTGGAATTAGCGCAGCGATGATGGATACAGTGAAGAAGCGGCATAAGTATTTTCATTGGACAAAAGAGGCTGAGAAAAGTTTTAACCTGTTGAAGAGGAAGATTACGGAACAACCAGTTTTGTTGTTGCTGGATTTCCAGAAGACATTTCAGGTGAAATGCGATGCTAGTGGATTTGCAATCGGGGCAATCTTAAGTCAAGAAGACGGGGCGATAGCGTACTTCAGCGAGAAGCCGAATGAAGTGAAATTGAAGTATTCTACTTATGATAAGGAATTTTATGCTATCATAAAGGCATTGAAGAAATGGAGGCATTACTTGATTCCCAAGGAGTTTGTTTTGTACAGTGACAATCATGCACTGCAGTTTGTGACTCAACAGGAAAAGTTGAATCAGAAACACTCCAAGTGGGTTGAGTATATGCAGAATTTCACTTTTGTGATTAAACATATTTCTGGTACTGCTAACAAACTTGTTGATGCTTTGAGCAGGAAGTGTTTGTTGTTGCAGGAGTTCAGATTCAAAACGTTGGGTTTTGATGATCTCAGGGACATGTACACAGATGATCCAAATTTTCAGGAGGTGTATGAAGCAGCTGAGAATCCAGTTCTCAGAGACCGAAGCCAATGGATAGAGTATATGATCCAAGAAGGATTGTTGTTCAAGGGCAATCAGCTATGTATTCTGAAATGCTCCATGAGGGAGAATATGTTGAAGGGGAAACACAGTGGAGGATTGGTAGGACATTTTGGTCATGACAAGACATTCATGAAGTTGAATGAGTCATATTTTTGGCCTAGAATGTGAGCAGATGTCAAGAGATTTGTAGACAGGTGCAGAATTTGCGAGCATTCGAAGGGAAGAAAGCAGAATGCAAGGTTTTATCAACCATTTCCCATACCAGAGAGGCCGTGGGATGCAATTAGCATGGATTTTGTATTGGGGTTGCCAAGAACACAAAGAGGTGTTGATTCGATCTTTATGGTGGTGGATAGATTTTATAAAATGGCACACTTCATTCCATGTCAGAAGACCAGTGATGCGACGCACATCGCGAACCTATTTTTCAAAGAGTTCATTCGACTCCACGGCTTACCAAGGAGTATAGTTTCGGATCGAGACACAAAATTCATAGGGCATTTTTGGAGGACCTTATGGAAAAAGCCGAGAACTAACTTGGCATTTAGTTCAGCTTATCATCCTCAGACGAATGGATAGACAGAAGTGGTGAACAGAAGTTTGGGAGACTTGTTGAGAAGCTTGGTGATGGAACACCACAGCCAGTGGGACAATATATTACCATAGGCAGAGTTCGCATATAATGACTCAGTTAATAGGAGCACAGGACAGAGTCCACTTCAGATTGTTTATGGTATGCAGCTGAGAGGAATTTCTAAACTACGGGATTCAGAGCAGACTGCAACTAGAAGCACTAGTGCGAAAGAATTCGCGGAGGCGATGAAAGAACTTCACAGCCAGGTGAAGGAACGATTACGAAATTCAAGCCAGGAATATAAACGCAGGGTAGAAAAGCACAGAAGACAACTTCAATTTGAGTTTGGTGATCTAGTTCTGGCACACTTGAGGAAAGAAAGGTTCCTGAGAGGAACGTATAATAAGTTAAATATGAAAAAAATCGGACCATGCAGGGTCTTGAAGAAATGTGGGGCAAATGCTTACGAGATTGAATTACCCGATGGGATCAGAATTTCTCCAATATTCAATATCTCAGATTTGTACCCATACAGAGCTGGGGAAGCAGAGACTGGGGATGAGAAACCAGTGATCCAGTGGACAAGGAAGATGCCAGTAGCAGAGAAGCCACAGATAGAGTGCATACTAGATAAGAGACTGAGCAAGAGGACCAGACAAAAGCAATACTTTGAGTATCTGGTCAAATGGAAGAACCATCCAGTTGAAGATGCCAGCTAGGAGACTGAAGAAGAAATACAAAAGCATGGACAAATCGTGCAGGAGCTCATGGATAGGAGCCCATGAAAATTTTCAAGCGAGGGAGTATGATGCAGGAGCATCGCCAACACATCAAGCGGGCCAACACGAAAGCGAAGGACAGCTGGACAAGCCAGCACAAATTTTGAAATTACCTTGGATTATATGCGCAAACATAAATATGGCAATTTAATGAGGCGCACTTGTATGATGTAAATGGACCTTGAGCCTTTAGCTCTTTTCCTTAGTAGGTAGGAGGCATTTAAGATAGTAAATGCAGGTAGATAGGATTTAATTCTAGATTAGACAGTTTGAGAGAGAAAGAGGGAAAACGGGATATAGACACCCTCATTGTGTATTGTAATATTATTGAATCAGAAGGAAGAAGAGCAAGACCACGCAGAGAGCTGTGCAAGAACACCCATGTACTGATATTTGAATTAATAGAAGAGTTTGATTCAAATCCATGGTTTTGTTTCTATTCTCTATGTATTGATGCTGAATGATATGCTCATGAATGTTTGCTTCTTGTTATACATTTTCTTTATATGCTGTGTATATGATTTCATGTTTAGAATTTGAAGTCTGAAAGGGAGAAGGAATGAGTTTCAATTGTTTCTCTATCTGAGCAAGGAATTCCTGCAAGGAGTGCAATTGAAGTGTCTGCAGGGAGTGTGTTGACAGGGGAGGCTCAGGTAGTTTAGCTTTTGTTCTCATTCACCGAAAAGTGTAGTTGGGCACAAGAGTTGTGCAAGGAGTGCACAAGCCAAGAAAATCTCGGGGTTGCGAACCTGAGAAAGTGTTTAAAGACTGTTGCTGCAGGTGTGCACAGAGTCGAAGTTCAACACTGGGAAGTGGTTGAATGCTTTCCGCAAAGAGTGCGTGCAAGGGTCTTTTATAAAATCTTAGGAAGGGTAAGGCCTTCAAATCCATTAAAGGGAAGCATAGGGATATTGTGTCATGAAGTGTTTAAACAGGTGTTGCAAGTTTGCGCGTAGGTGGACGAGTTCCATGGAGGAACACTTAGTCGTTTCGCAGATTTCATCAAGAGGAAAGGACGGTAGATATTATCCGAGGAGGATTCGCGACATCCCGTGAGCCGTTAGATATTACAAAGGTGCAGGGGATATATAGAAAAGTATTCTCAGAAGGTTTAACACTCAGGAGGTGCAGAGCTGTTGATCCGAGTCACAAGGACCATCGGATCTACATGTAGGATCGTGTATCGGGGTTTCGTGGGTCGAAGTCCCGTAAACAGTGCATCAGGAATCGTGAAATCATGAAACACGATATCCCGATAGCCAAAGGAACCGTGTGGGCCACAAGAGTCAATAGGTGGATAGGTGGCACATCTTATCGGAGTTTCATGGCGAGAAGGCCTGAAACATATGCATTAGGATTTGCGATATGGTGAACTCCGAAATGCCAATGGAGAGAAGGGATTGTTGAAAAGTAAATTCACGAGCGCATCAGAGTTTCGGCGTATCGGGATTCGAGAGTCGGCAAGGTTAGTTGCTTGACATCGTGAGTGGAAAAATCGTGATAGAAGAAGTCCTGATAGGAGAGGGAAAAAGGTCAGCGTTGACTTGTATCAGGTTTCAGGGATTCGTGGAACCTACGCTCGACCTTTGGATTCGCGAAGTCGCAAAGTTCGATCTCCCGATTTGTAAAGAAAGGGAGATCCCACGAGATTTTACTGTGGGTGCAGAATTCTCGATAGAGAATTAGAATATCCTTAGAGTTCTTCGAGCCGAGGGAGAGAGAAGATCCTGTGAGCTGACGTAGGCCTTCCGACCTGCGGGTTGTGAGGAAGGGAGTTTCGGCGTCAAATTTCCTCAGAATTTAGGCTTAGATATCATTTGTATACCTCAAAAACCTATAGATATTCAATATTCTCAAGTGTGATTCAAATGAGAGAGCCTTTCCTCTTATTTATACTCTCCAAGTAGCTTCCTTAAAAACATCTTCTGGGTCACTTGGCCCCACTTTCCTTATTTTAGGGTTGGGTCCACTTCTAATTTCTCCATTAAAATTATTA
>ML789755.1:207155-259122 GCA_009831015.1 Picea engelmannii | reverse complement strand
GAGATTGAGAGGGATCTTGGAGATTCGGTCACCTAGGTTGTTCTTACCATCACCCGATCTATCAGTTGGCATATTTATTAGGGTGATTGGACACTTTTGGCAGCAGGACCGAGTTATTGAGGGTTTCAGCCTTCTATTGGAGCATGGCATTCTTCAACTGGAGAGTTTGGCATTCAAATCTGCTTGTATTGATCTTCATTTGTTATTCATCCTTTGGAGGCATCTTTTGTATTAGCGGGAGCATTTTGTAGTAGCTCTTATCTATTGTCTATCTTCTTGGCCATCTGTTGAGCATTCCATATCGGCATCTTCATTGTAGCAAGTTTCTCTATTTTATGAATAAAGAAGAATTGAGATGTCTTGGCTTGTCTATCTTATTGCATATGGTTGAGGTATGTTCCATGGTTATCTCTTTTTGTTATTTGCTGCATACACACATATAAACACATTTAAAAGGTAGATCAGCAAAGTGTTTGACGAAATAACTCACTCAGAAAAAGTTTTAAAAAGACACCAAAACAGTGATGATCCTTACATAATGGCTTGGGATCATTACACTTTCTTCAAGGGTTGACATCAATGACAACCAACCATAATCAACACCTATCTATGACTGTTGTTATTCTGTTGCGGTTCTCTAGGAGGGGTTGTCATTCTGCAATCTTTGGCCATGTGTCCAAATTTGTTACATTTGTAACATTCCACTTCAGTGCTCAAAGATTCAAACCTGTTGTAACTTCTTCTCTATGTTTCACTAGGCCTTCTTGGATAACCCTTTTGTGTATGACTTTCAAAGTTGTTTATGTTCATGTATTTAGCTCTGCAATTCACAGCTTTATGTCAAAAATTATTACATGCATAACATAAACCAAAAAATATAGTTTGATACCTGGGATTTGAAGATCTTTTGAAATGAGGCACTCTTATGAATTCTTCTTCTTCTTGAGGCCTATTTGTCGGTTGTTGATTCTGAAATCTGAATCTTCTCGGTGGAGGAGTGTCTCTGAAATCTTCCTTGTATATCTTCATATCCCCTTTGATTGTTTTTGCATAGCTTTTTGGATATGTTTCTTGCTCTATTATTTTGGAGCTTGATCCCTTTTCTATCTGATTGTATCCAAGTCCCAACTTGTCATGATGAGGTTTTTGACTGTTGATAATGTCATCCAAAACTTTTGAGTTGTTCTGCATATTTTTATTTTGAAGATCCTTTCTTAATGTGACAATCTTTGTTTCTGAATTTCCAATGATCCTGTATTTTTCTTCTAGTTGTTCTTTGAGTGGTTCTTCAATTCTTTTATCTTCTTCTATTTGAACCTTCAAATTTGTGATCATTTGTTCTAGTTCTTGAGTGTCTTCTTTCTTTTCTAGTTCTGCTTGTACTTTCTTGATTTTCTTGTTTTCTATTCTGATAACTTCTTTGGCACACATCAATTCTTCTCGGTACTCAACTTCTTCCTCTTCATATTCTTCTTTGGCTTCTTCATATTCTTCTTCAGCCTCTTCATATTCTTATTCAGAGTCTTCTTTATCAGAGTCTTCTACTACCATGAATTGAACTCTTTCTGTCTCACATTCACTGGCTTTATCTTGATCTGATGATGAGATGTCTTCTTTGGTGCATAAATTTTTCTTGAAATCTTTCTCTGTGGTTCTTTTTCCTTTATATGTTTGTTTGTTATTTGAGTAACCTTCATCATTTCTCTTTTTCTTATGAGGACATTTGTTAGCAAAATGACCAATACCATCACAATATAAAAAAATCAAAGGAATCTTACCTCTATACCTATCGTTGGTTCCCTTGTTCAATCTTTTGACAAAGTTGGTCACTTCTTAATCATCTTCTGAGACGTCATGTAACACCTTGTTTCCCCCAGTCTATAAAATAACTATACTGGCCAAGTATTGTGGAAAACTAAAAAATTTGAATGTGTGATGTAAATAGACCTTGTGAAAAAGCTCGATGAATGTGAATAATATTATGAATATATATTGCAGGACTACTGAGAGGGGGAATATGCTGAAAAGGAGACCACGATGGATGGATAAAGGTGGTGGAAGGCACCTATAATGGTGGCATTAACTTCCACTAAAAGCCAATATCATATTTGGTCTTCACTGGCCCGGAGAACCAAGAGTGGCTCGCTGGCCCGAAATTAATTACTTGCAAGTTGGTAGGTGGATGGCTCCTCATGTGTAATGAGGGATGGGGGTAAACCCACCCATATGTGGGGTCCTGACATCTAACCACCATGAGGGAGATCATGCCACACACAACCTCACCGAAAAGGAAAAAGGAAGGAGGAGTGTGTGATCACGGGTAGACGTGAGGGAGGAAGAACTCTGGAAAAATATGCAGAGTGAGTGATAGCAGAGAAGAAGGAGAGTAACCTTTGTTCTCGGTCACTGGCAGACAGAGATGCAGTCTCACAGTATTGTGGTCTCAGCTCAGGGGTGGCTAGTGGTAAATCTGTTGGGAGTAGTTGAGCCTATGGTTGGGTGGAAACGAGCACCCCTCTCAGCGGTTGCATCACCTCTAATGTTCTTATGATAAGTGTTTTGTCTCTAGCATCTTGAAATATATATATATTCTGATATTTATGCTCATAAGCTGTGAAATTGTGAATGATTTCAGTGCAAGAATGTCTATATGGTGTTTTGATCAGTACTGGTAGTTGCATGTTTTTAATGGAAAGACTACGCTAACTTATGTTTTCATAAATCACTATTTATATGAATACTGATCTAATTCAAACTTCACGTTTGGTTCTCAAGAGAGAGATACACTTATCTACCTTAGATAGTACCCTAGGTAAACCTCCCCATAGAGATACCCTCCTTGAAAATCCCATCAAGAACTTGGAGAGAGGATGTGAAGGTGCAAGGCCTTAGTAACCCTGCACGAGGAGGAACGATCCTCTTGAAATCCCGAGATGGATGTGTAAGGATAAGTATCATTTGATGGGAGAGATCCCGTCGAAATATCTATGGTCACTCATGACCGTTAGATTGGAAGGAGAAGAGGGGGCGTTAAATGCCTCAACCCCTTTCCTTTGTTTTCACGAGTAGCATTAAAGGCATAGCTCAGGAGAGGTAGTTCAGTTATGCACAGGCTCCCTGTAAAGCAAGTAGAGACCGAGACCCACTCAATTCCTAGACTTGATGAAGGAGAGAAATAGATGGGTTGAAGACTCTTTTAAGAGTCAATCCCAGAAGAAAGAGTGCAAAGCTCCCAAGTCCCTCATAGTTGACGAAGCTCAGGACAGATAGCACCTGGTCAGATGCACAAACCCTGTAGGAATTCACAGAGGTTAAGGAAATCTTTCACGACTTTAGAGTAGGGAAGCCTGGGAGGGATAGTATCGTTTTGTGCATGGAGCCATAGCTGCGAAGGTCGCAGAGGAGAAGCAAAGGCTAAGACCTTTGATACTTAAGAAATATTCCAAGGAGAAGAAAGAGAAGTGTGTTCTCATGGAAGAGCTACAACTGTCGTTAGATTAGCTGGAGTGAAATAGATCTGGGTCATCGAAAATGTTCGTCCAGACGCACGCAGAAGAGAGAATAAATAGAGAGCAGAGACACTTCGAGATAGAAGTGGTGAACAACCAATAAAAATTGGATCTTGCAGAGTTGCAAGGTGGTTAGGGTTGGGTTCTTCAACCGATGAAGTCACAAAGTGCCGAGAGCCGAGGCTCGTGAGAACACGTGGCACATCCATTAGGTGGGGACCGCATGGTCGATGGGTGGACACGTGTCACCTAGGAAGGAGTCAACATTCTGTTGACTTCTCGCAACTCGGAGGTTCGCAAGGTAAGAGCCCAAAGGTTGAGTGCTCCAAGTCATGAGAGGATCAGGACCATCCATCCGAGGAGGACAGGTGGTAGAGATCCAGGGATCCCACAAACTCAGAGGTTCGCAAGGTAAGAGCCCAAAGGTTGGGTGATCCAAGTCGTGAGTGGCGAAGTCACAAGGAGCGGAGACAGCCATTGGATCTAGAGAACGAGAGGACCATTGGATCAAGAACCCCATCACCTATCGCGCGTTCGGGGCTTCGGAGTTTGAAAGGAGTCATTTACGACTTCATGGGTAGTGAAGTGCTGAGAGTCGAGCACGAGAGAACACGTGGCAGAACCTCAAGGTGGGGCCTGCGTAATTGACGGGTGGACACACGTCGCCTGGAGAATGGAGTCAATGCTTCGTTGACTTCTCGCATCTTGGGGATTCAAAAGATAAGAGAATGAGAGCTCAACCGTTGGACTTGCGAAGTCGCGAGTAGAGAGAACGTGTGAGCGAAAATTAAATATCGCTTCTCGGGGGGTTCGTGAAGGGAAGGTGCCAAGATTCGATGCTACAACTCGCGAAGTGGCGAGTTGCAAGCAGTGCGAAAGGAAGGTCAACCTTCATTGACTTTCAAGTCTCAAAGGATCGCATAAGGAAGGAACGAGAGTTCAACCGTTGAACTCACGAAGCAGCGAATAGTGAGAGGAGCTAGCGTTTAGCCTAGTCGGCGGTCACGCGCAGAGGACGCTGATAGAAGGGAGCTAGTGCTTTGTCATTAAGCGACGGGTAGATCTGGATGGCCAGAATCTATGCACCCAGATCTATGGCTATGGTTTTGTTGGCAGCCATTTCGCATTTTTATCCTATCCTTATAAGCTGCCTACGCAAGTGTTTTGGAACCCTTGATTCTCATCGCAATCTTTTGAATAAAACAACACTATTATCTTGTGCATTTGCACACTTGCCTTTTTGTTCTCATTTTCACGACTGCAAGTGTGAAAACCTTGAGTTTGAAGTCATGTCGATGGCATTAAAATCATCACTGGATTATTATGGTTACTCTTGTTTATGTGGTCATCTCACTTCTAACTCAATGACAGTCGCACAGTTGGCAAGACACCAAACCTTTACTCACTTTGCATTTTTTTTGTTAATATGACTTCATTTTATAAGTTTGTGATTGTGATTGGATCCTTGATACAATGGTGGTTTGATGTTATATTGTCTTTGATCGAATTCCTTGGTGCAATGGTTTCTTACAACGCATAATTTTTATGGTCAAATCTTTGGTGCTAAATTCGTAATATTGTTTTGTTTTAAATCATGCAAACACTATTGTTTGTACAGATATTTGGGTCGACTTATCATAGTTTTCAATAGTTGTTTGATTGGAATTGCTTTTAGCACACACCAATAGTGATTTGAATCACCATAGCGCCATCAATTGTACATTTCGATATGAATGTTTTTCATGGGTTTGTTTTGTTCCACCACCCTCGCACACTTAGGCATTAATGCCTGCCTTGTATCTCGGGTTACCTCTGTTGGTTTCAAGGAAGCCTATGATCTTTCGGGCCTGCGTATAGCCTGTCTAACCTCCTCACTGTTTACCCTACTCACTATGTGCTCGCTCCTATGGCTCCTGTAATGTGAATTTAACCTCGTATTGCCTCCCAGAGACATGTTTTTGCATGAGCGATTCTGGGCAAATGGTTTTGAATCCGATCAAACCCATGAAAACCCAGAACTAAAATTAGCCCCTTTACCTTCAACATGGGCTATTTCCTCATAAATTGGGTTATTACAGAGTTATAGCTCATGTTTTAGAGGTCAAGTTTCAGATCTTCTCCGTGGTTGAAAGGTGCGTTTTGGGTCTGTGTGCATTTGCTGGAACGTTTATTGGCTCTCCAGACCTGGGCCTCAGAACCCTTCCACCCGCCCAGACTTGTGCCTCAGCCTTCTGTGAACCCTTGATCAATGCAAAGGGTATTCAACCAGTCTGCCAGCAAATTTTTACATCTACAGGACATGTGTTTTTTAAAAGAAAAAATGTGTAAGCAGCTACACCCATCATTCGATTTGATTTCACAATGGCTGGTATGATTTTTTTTGATTTTAGCATGATTTTATTGTTCTTGAATTAGTATAAACGATTGAATTGGCTCTGAGTTAGTTTGATATAGTTCTGTTTTGTCTCATTCAAAAAACAATTCTGTTTGTTTTGAATCAGCATAGTCGATTCTGTTTGCATTGATTTAGTATCAAAGATTGGTTTGATAAATCGAATACAGTTCTATTTGGATCGAACCATTTTTAGCACGATTTTGTTGTCCTTGAATTGGCATAAACGATTGTATTTGTTTTGAATTAGTAACAAAAGAAATTTTTGAACGCATACATTCCTATTACCATTTGATTAATGCAATATGATTCTGTTAGTTCTAAATTGGCATAAAAGATTTGGTTAGTTTTAGTGTGAACGATTGGATTTGTTTTGAATTAGTAATTAAGAGTTGTTTGATTGACTGCATGCATTTCTGTTATCATTGGATTATTTTGAAAAAATTATGTTTGCAAATATGACTAGCTACAGAATCGTTTGATTATGTTAGCTAGTCATAAAAGTTGGGTTTTTGTTGATTTTACAACTGAACATTGTCTAAAATTGTTTATTTTTGTCCACCTACAGGTACACATGAATTTCAATGGGAAATTGGACATGTTGTGGCAGTTTAGAACATGTTTTTTATATAGTTTTGGTTTTAAGTTGTTAGCCAAAGGCAGAAATAGAGATTTGGGAGATTGTTCCCAGATTTTTTCAAAACAGTTTTTGATAATTCCCACAGGGATGTTTTACCCTATGGCCTTTATATACTCATTAATTTTTGTAAAGAACCCATGACTGTTGGGAGAACAAAGACTATGGACTTATGATGATACAGACTTGAATGGAAGTGGATCTTTTGTAACAGCTTTAGCTTTCAATTTATCATACTTTTATTCAAGTTTTGTGCATTTTAATTTGTGATCAAGTTATTGACTACTTTAGATATCAAGACTTGTTACGGGTTGATGCGTTATGATTTAAATTCTGTCCATATATGATGTATCTCATTTTTAGTATAGCAATTACTCTATTTCAATTTAATGAATAAAGGTTTATCTTCTTCGTTAAATGAACTGTTCTGTACAAATCTTCCCACAGGGATTTATCTAACTGTGATGATTTGTAAATTATAAAATTGTTGTCGTTTTATGTCTTGTTTGTTTTGTCATTCATATTCAAAGAGCACTGTTGTTTCCTGTTTACAAGAAGCTTGTGGAAAATCTGGTGCGGGTTTCCTCCCATCAAACAGCTAAATCAAGTACTGAGCATGGGACAAATAGGAAGCGTTACTTCAGGTCAGTTTGTTATTTAATAGTTAATAAATTCAAGAATTCTCAGTAGTTTAGATAGATATATATAGTTCAGTTTTATAGTACAGATTGTTATCTTAATTGCTTAGCTTAGTTAGTTTTTATTTCTCTTCTTTCACAGAAAAGATATAAAAAACAAAAAATAAGGGTTTCGCTGTCATAAGGCATTTTACCAATGATTTTTGCAAATTTAGATCAAAATTTGTATTCTGTAAGTAATGTAAATATATAATTGAGATTTAATTGTATTGATAGCTGAACATTTAACAAGTAGAATTATTGTTTTATGATATTAGTTAGTAAACTGTATATATATGTTTTAAGATTTGTATATAGTTTGTTGTAGTTTCTTTTTCCACTTAGATTAGTTTCTTTAGTTTAGTTTTCTCTTTCGTTTTCTTAGGACTTAGATCGGCCAATGGAGCCGCTAAACCCGTCGGGGCAGATCATCCCAAATGTCTTGGGTTATTTAGACAACCCCGGACCGGATCCACTCCTCCAGTTGATGAGCGTTCATTTTCGCCCGTCAACAAATGGCGCTAGAAGGAGGGCCGACTGACAAGCTGGCCTTGTAGGAGCCTTTATTTTAAATATATTCAATTTCCCCATGGCTCCCCAAATCACTGTGTTGGAACATGCTTTCAACTTCTCATTACCCAATGTTCCCAACGAGACAGTCTCATGCTTGTCCAAACTCACCTTTGATGGTGGAGGCAATACATCTGCTAAAGACCACCTTAACAAGTTTTGGTGCAAATGCATCAAACATGACATCTCAGATTTAAGAATTTTATGCAGACTTTTCGCTTTTACTTTTAGAGGCCCGATCAAACATTGGTTTGAATCCTTTCTAGCATGTCACATTTTTTATTGGTTTCAATCTGTAGATGAGTTTCTAGATGCTTTTGAAATTTATGATTTTGATCAATTATGTGAAGAATTTCATACTTCACTAATCAACAACGATTCATCTTCAGAAGACTTTCTGACAAGAGTCTATCATATCCTCTATAAATTTAATCTCGATGACATGTCATTGGCATTAAATCTCTTCTATGATGTTTCCATCCAGTCATGTTCAATCACGAATGAAGAACCAATTACAGATCCTATCACTCAACTGCTAGAACAATCTTCTTCGCAAGAAGAGAAAAAATCTTCCGATAATGTTGAACAAGCCAGGAAGGTAGAATCTATTGATCAAGCTCTTATTGACAACCAAATTGGTTTTTCCTTTGAATCATTGTATTTTCAATCTAAGACTAGTATGGAAGATGATTTGTTTCTGGCTCAAGGTGAATACCCTCATTCTTGTAAGTCATGCTCTAATCAACATTTAAAATCAGTCATTGAAGAACACTTAAGCGACGAAAATCATCTTGAATGTTCTAGTACTCCTATGAAACTGATTAGAGAAGAACAAACCTTAAACCGTCATCCTCAAAATGCACTTTGTTCACAGGAAAGACTAGATGTTTGTCACATAAATTTTGAATTATCTATCACACAGAAGGAAAATCCAGATGATCATATTATTTTGAGGAATTCGTCACCAAAACAGAGTGAGAGTTTTAAAGAAAGTGAAGAGAATTGTCTTGAGAATACCATTGTTGAGTATCATAGTTCAAGAGATTCTTTTCATTTGCTTATTTCTGATTCCTTTTATTCATTATATCCTGATCTATTCCTAGATTCTGGTGGACTTGACATCTTACCTACAACATACTACTCTTTTCCACCACAATCATATCCTTTTGATATGCTAAATTTTGGTGAAGTCAATTCCAGACCTAACATTGATAAACTTGGATTTGACGCTTGTTCACTTTCATCACTCACATGGGAAAAGGACATGTTGTGAGATGATTTTACACAGTTTATTGTTGAAAAGGATGATGCATTATATTTTATGGAGATCAAACATTCTAAGTTGCATATTCGTTCTTTGCTTAGCTTGAATCTTAATGTTTATACTTCACATTTTGAAATGATCAATCTCATCAAAGGAAACATTCAAACCAATGATCTAATTGATTACACGAATCCTCCTATGATGAGTTTCCCATTGATATATTCATTTCATCAAAGTCATGGTTTGCATCCTCATTTTTGTGACAGGATCTTAGGATGGCTTGAATATTCATATATAAAGAAATTTCATAATAAAGACAAGGTTGTGCTTGCTTTCTTTTCACCTAAGTATCTTGGAAGTAGGCGTGACATATTTCTATTAGATCCTCCATGTGAAGAAATTGATGAGTACTTAGAGAACTATCAGGAGGATGGGGAATTTCAGCCTTGGCTGATGGTTATTCCATTTCCTCATAATCCTGACAATTTTTTCAAACCTACTGACACTCGCCCATGCCATTATGACCCTTATCACGACAAGATTGCACAATGGTTGGAGGATTCATACATCAAGAATATTCAAGGGAATGGTAAGATCACGCTTACTTTGTTTTTAGATCATGATTATGAAGGTAAGTGTGATATGTTGTTGTCATTTGTTGATATATTACCATTCTTATTAATAATGTTTGATTTTGTTTCCGTTGCAGGATTGGAGTTACTCCGATGGCTACATTGGAAGCATGAGTTCACATAGTATCTTGATTTGTTTAATAGTTAAGGTAGGTTTAGGAATAGGTTTTCTTTCAGTTTTATTTCTCACTATTTCTCTTTCTAATAATGCAGTCATGAACACAAGTGGGCGCACCATGAGAACCATAATACGGTTGTTGTCATGGAAGTCCCCTTGGTCCTTATCTCTTTACTTTTAGTTGAACATCTATTTTCAAAAACGCAGTATCGTCATGAAAATCTTAAATAGAAAGTAAAGAGATAAATAAATATGAATCAACCCTGACCCAAGGTACCATGAGTAAGATTGATTTCCCATCAAACTGGATTTTCCTACTTTCTTTCAGTCTCCCAAGGGATTTGTTGCATGAGGTTTTCAGATGCACATTCTATACATATTTTTTTTTGTTTGGATTTCTTTGCTTTCAAATCATTCTTCGCTGGTGTGTTTTGTTTCCTTTTATGCTTATCAGTCTTTCTTTTTGAAACACATACCTGCATTTTGAACTATTCAAACAAAGAAAACAGAAAATTCTTTCACTGAAATGACTGCTGAAAAATTGTCTAAACATCAATTATAATATGCTTCTGAAATTTACATCCATGTTGAGAAAACTGATTTCGATCTCTGAGTAAAGCCTGTCATGATCATCCATTATATTCTTACGCTGTACCTTTTCCTTAAGGGTATAACTCAGAAGATGTCTCCTTGCTTCGAAGGTTGGTTTTGTAAAAAAACCATCTCTGAATCTTAATGAAGGACAGCTTTTAAAATTCTTTCAAGGTCTGTAAAAATATGTCTAAAATATCATAATTTTCAGCGTCACCCTGCTCAATTATATATCTTTAAAAAATTAAATCATAAAAGAGCTATGGGAAGTGCTTGTAAACCCACCGGGATGCTGAACAAGTCTGCTAGCAGCGGGTAAATGCATGCATGATGCCAAGACAACTTCGTCGGGGTACTGAACAGGCCCGCTAGCAGCGAAGCAATGTCGGGTATATGAAAATTCATAAGTATGAAATCTCTTGACCTTAAAATGTCCTTTATTCTGATCTGGAACTTCTTGGCAGGATACGGATATCAGAGTGGGTTAAATGGCAACCCTGTCGAGGCTATGGATGCCTGCTGGCAGCAGTGGCTCTATCAACAGTATTGGAAATTTTATCTCTAATATCATGACTCGCTTGTCTTAAGACTGTTATCAGTTTTCATCCTTTAAGAACTGCTGGAATATTTGATTAATGATGATGTTTAAACAATTTTCTGGTTGTTTTTGAGTTAGAATTATTCTTATTATCATGATCTGGATTTGTTCTTTTGGCAGAGATAACTGCTTCTACTAGTGTGTCGCCATTGTTGGTAGCCATTTTGCATTTTTATCCTATCCTTATAAACTGCCTACGCAAGTGTTTTGGAACCCTTGATTCTCATCGCAATCTTTTGAATAAAACAACACTATTATCTTGAGCATTTGCACACCTGCCTTTTTGTTCTCGTTTGCACGACTGCAAGCATGAAAACCTTGAGTTCGAAGTCATGTCGATGGCATTAAAATCGTCACTGGATTATTATGGTTACTCTTGTTTATGTGGTCATCTCACTTCTAACTCAATGACAGTCGCACAGTTGGCAAGACACCAAACCTTTACTCACTTTGCATTTTTTTTGTTAATATGACTTCATTTTATAAGTTTGTGATTGTGATTGAATCCTTGATACAATGGTGGTTTGATGTTATATTGTCTTTGATCGAATTCCTTGGTGCAATGGTTTCTTACAAGGCATAATTTTGATGGTCAAATCTTTGGTGCTAAATTCGTAATATTGTTTTGTTTTAAATCATGCAAACACTATTGTTTGTACAGATATTCGGGTCGACTTATCATAGTTTTCAATAGTTGTTTGATTGGCATTGCTTTTAACACACACCAATAGTGATTTGAATCACCATAGCGCCATTGATTGTACATTTCGATATGAATGTTTTGCATGGGTTTGTTTCGTTCCACCACCCTCGCACACTTAGGCATTAATGCCTGCCTTGTATCTCGGGTTACCTGTGTTGGTTTTGAGGAAGCCTGTGAGATTTTGGGCCTGCGTATAGCCTGTCTAACCTCCTCACCGTTTACCCTACTCACCGTGTGCTTGCTCCTATGGCTTCTGTAGTGCGAATTTAACCCCGTATTGCCTCCCAGAGACACGTTTTTGCGTGAGCAATTCTGGGCAAACGGTTATGAATCTGATCAAGCCCTTGAAAACCCAGAACTGAAATTATCCCCTTTACCTTCAACGCGAGCGGTTTCCTAAGAAATTGGGCTATTACAGAGTTATAGCTCGTGTTTTAGAGGTCAAGTTTCAAATCTTCTCCATGGTTGAAAGGTGCGTTTTGGGTCTGTGTGCATTTGCTGGAACGTTTATTGGCTCTCCAGACATGTGCCTCAGAACCCTTCCACCCATCCAGACATGGGCCTCAGAACCCTTCCACCCATCCAGCCTTGTGCCTCAGCCTTCTGTGAACCCTTGATCAATTCAAAGGGTATTCAACCAGTCTGCCAGCAAATTTTTACATCTACAGGACATGTGTTTTTTAAAAGAAAAAATGTGTAAGCAGCTACAGCCATCATTCGATTTGATTTCACAATGGCTGGTATGATTTTGTTTAATTTTAGCATGATTTTGTTGTTCTTGAATTAGTATAAACGATTGAATTGGCTCTGAGTTAGTTTGATATAGTTCTGTTTTGTTTCATTCAAAAAACAATTATGTTTGTTTTGAATCAGCATAGTCAATTTTGTTTGCATTGATTTAGTATCAAAGATTGGTTTGATAAATCGAATACAGTTCTGTTTGGATTGAACCGATTTTAGCACGATTTTGTTGTCCTTGAATTGGCATAAACGATCGTATTCGTTTTGAATTAGTAACAAAAGAATTGTTTGAACGCATACATTCCTGTTACCATTCGATTAATGCAATACGATTCTGTTAGTTCTAAATTGGCATAAAAGATTTGGTTAGTTTTAGTGTGAATGATTGGCTTTGTTTTGAATTAGTAATTAAGAGTTGTTTGATTGACCGCATGCATTTCTGTTATCATTGGATTATTTTGAAAAAATTATGTTTGCAAATATGACCAGCTACAAAATCGTTTGATTCTATTAGCTTGTCATAAAAGTTGGATTTTTGTTGATTTTACAACTGAACATTGTCTAAAATTGTTTATTCTTGTCCACCTACAGGTAAACACAAATTTCAATGGGAAATTGGACATGCTGTGGCAGTTTAGAACATGTTTTTTACCCTGTGGCCTTTATATACTCATTAATTTTTGTAAAGAACCCATGACTGTTGGGAGAACAAAGACTATGGACTTATGATGATACAGACTCGAATGGAAGTGGATCTTTTGTAACAGCTTTAGCTTTCAATTTATCATACTTTCGTTCAAGTTTTGTGCATTTTAATTTGTGATCAAGTTATTGACTACTTTAGATATCAAGACTTGTTACAGGTTGATGCGTTATGATTTAAATTATGTCCATATCTGATGTATCTCATTTTTAGTACAGCAATTACTCTGTTTCAATTTAATGAATAAAGGTTTATCTTCTTCATTAAATGAATTGTTCTGTACAAATCTTCCCACAGGGATTTATCTAACTGTGATGATTTGTAAATTATAAAATTGTTGTCATTTTATGTCTTGTTTGTTCTGTCATTCATATTCAAAGAGCACTGCTGCTTCCTGTTTACAAGAATCTTGTGGAAAATCTGGTGCGGGTTTCCTCCCATCAAACAGCTAAATCAAGTACTGAGCATAGGACAAATAGGAAGTGTTACTTCAGGTCAGTTTGTTATTTAATAGTTAATAAATTCGAGAATTCTCAGTAGTTTAGATAGATATATATAGTTCAGTTTTATAGTACAGATTGTTATCTTAATTGCTTAGCTCAGTTAGTTTTTATTTCTCTTCTTTCACAGAAAAGATATAAAAAATCAAAAAATAAGGGTTTCGCTGTCATAAGGCATTTTACCAATGATTTTTGCAAATTTAGATCAAAATTTGTATTCTGTAAGTACTGTAAATATATAATTGAGATTTAATTGTATTGATAGCTAAACATTTAACAAGTAGAATTATTGTTTTATGATATTAGTTAGTAAACTGTATATATATGTTTTAAGATTTGTATATAGTTTGTTGTAGTTGTTTTTTCCACTTAGATTAGTTTCTTTAGTTTAGTTTTTCTTTCGTTTTCTTAGGACTTAGATGGGCCAGTGGAGTCGCTAAACCCGTTGAGGCGGATCATCCCAAACGGCTTGGGTTATTTAGACAACCCCGGACCGGATCCACTCCTCCAGTTGACGAGCGTTCATTTTCGCCCATCAATAGGTTTCACTCTGAAGCCCCCTCGCCATCCTACCTTTAAGATTGGACTCACTTGTATCGCTGATTCGCGAAACACGAAAAGACACCTGGTTTGTTTGGCCTGTGGTCCTAACCCATGATCACAGGGAGGTGAACAGGGAAGAACTAGCCTGTGCTGGGCCCCCGTAGGACTTCGGGGATTCTATCCCTTGAGGAAAAGTGAAAATTCTATTATGCCGTAGTGGGTGTGTGAAAAATTGGTATCAGAGCATGGTTACAACACTCGGCCTGCTTGGGCTCATGAACGAGTTGCGTGGAAGCTACATTCGGAACACTCTTAAAAAGAGTAACCCCATGCGTTAACCTTCCTAATCAAAAGACGAAGTTAAGAATGAAAAACCCCTATTGTGTGTGTGTACATGTGAAAATATGAATTATGTACTGGTTATAAATAAATATAAATATTGACTAACAACCAGCATTTTTCCTTTTGCACACAAGCGGAAGATCAACCACGGGAAAATATCAACGCATAGTATGGTGACTCACCATGAAGTGGGAGAAGGCTCCCACAATAGAGATGAAGATTCTGACGAAAGGAGGGCAGCAGGGACCCCTCCAGATCTATCCAAGACTGTGAGGAGTCTCATGGTTGAATTACAAAGCTACAAGGCCAACAATGAAAGGATGATGAAAGAACAAGAAAAGCAAACAAAAATTAACGCAGTTTTACTGCAAAGTTTATCTGATCTACAAAGGAAAATGTAGCATGAACCTAAAACTCAGAAACATGGTCATATCAGTGGCCACACTGAGAGGAGCACCTCAAAAAAGGTCCACCCCAGAGGTAAAGGACAAGCGTCGGGTAATTCCTCTGAGAAGGAAGCTGGCGATTCATAGGGTTCTCCTGGCAGTAGAACCAGTTCCTATCCCTGAAGAAAACAGAAGAAGAAAAAGTCTTCCAAAGGTCAAAAATTCGAAGAATTCAGAAAGGCCAAACCACCCTCCTTCGATGGTGAAATAAAGAAGGGAGAGGAAGCAGAGGCATGGCTACTTGGATTAAAGAAGTATTTCAGAGACCATGACTTTTCAGAAAATATGAAGGCCCGAGTGGCCACCTTCAACTTGAACGGAAAGGCTTCCATTTGGTGGGAAGACCTTACGAATATGAAAGGGGTTCGCGAAGAGGACCTGTCTTGGGAACGGTTTGAGAAATACTTCCGGAAGAAGTATTTGTCGGAAAAATATTTTGACGAGAAGACAAAAGAGTTTTATGAACTCAAACTGGGGCAACTCACTATAGAGGAATATGTCAACAAATTCCTCGAATTGCTGAGATATGTGCCTTATATAAAAGCAGAAAAGGAAAAGGTGCAGCGCTTCGTCAGTGGGCTACCCAAGGACTACCGGAATAGAATTGAATTTGATGAGCCAAAGACTCTAGAAGACACTATCTAAAAGGAAACCTATTGTCATGAACAGCTTGGGCATCGAGAAGAACCTCGCGAAGGATGGAAACAAAAGAATAGTTCAAGATTTTAGAAAAGGGGAATTAAATCCCCAGGATTTAAGAACTACAAGAAGAACCCAAGAATGAACTTTCCAGCCCGAAGTTTGCACCAGCAGAATTTTCCCTCTTTGAGCGGAAATAAAACTTTTGGACCCATATCAGTGAAGACTGATAACCCAAAGAGAGAACCTTTGAAATGTTGGGGTTGTGGAGAAGAGCATCTCCTAAGAGACTGTCCACACCAACATCAGAATAGTCAGAGGATTTATAACATCCAGGAAGCTACTACAGTCAATGATGTGGTCAGGAGTGTGCCGCAGATTTATGTAGCCTTGGATAATAACCAAGCTGACCATCAAGCTTCAGTGGTGGATATAGAAGGTATGATCTCCAACCATCTAGTGTCTATTTTGATTGACCCTAGTTCAAATTTGAGTTATATAGCCCCTAAAGTTGTTGATAAGTGTAAATTACAGCCACAAAAACAAACCAAGCCATGGTTGGTACAGTTAGCGACTGGAACCAAAAGAAGGGTAGCAGAGGTCATACTAGCCTGCCAATTGATGTTGGGTGAACTTCCCACCCAAGAAACCCTTAACATATTACCCCTCGGATCGTACGATCTATTGATTGGTATGGACTGGCTAGCCACCCATAAAGCCAGATTGGACTGTTACCATAAAACCTTAGAATGTGTGAGCAAAGAAGGAAAAAGGATGACCCTTCAAGGGATCCGAAAACCTGTCTCGGTGAGACAAATATCAGCTCTTCAAATGAGAAAGTATTGCCGAAAGGGATGTCCCCTATATGCAATAAAGGTGTCGGAAACCATAGAAGGTGAAAAACCCAGCCTTGAAGATCATCCTACCCTGAGAGAATATAAAGATGTGTTTCTAGAAGAGGTACCAGGTCTACCTCCGAGAAGAGACATAGACTTCTCGATAGAACTCGCACCAAGAGAGGTGCCAGTGTCTAGGACACCCTACCGGATGAGCACAACCGAGTTAGTTGAACTCAAATTGCAATTAAAAGAAATGATGGATAATGGTTATATTCGACCCAGCGTGTCTCCATGGGAAGTACCAGTCTTGTTTGTGAAAAAGAAGGACAACACCCTTAGACTATGTATAGATTATAGACAACTCAATAAGGTAACCATAAAGAACAAGTACCTCTTTCCCAGGATCGATAATCTATTCGATCAATTGGGAGGCGCGTCTATTTTCTCAAAGATCGACTTGAGATTAGGATACCATCAAGTCTGAATCAAGGGTGAAGACATCCATAAAACTGCCTTGCGGACGAGGTATGGTCACTATGAGTTCGTGGTACTGCCATTTGGGTTGACCAATGCCCCTGCCACTTTTATGTGCTTGATGAACAATGTACTCAGTAAATTTCTAGATAAATTTGTGCTAGTTTTTATTGATGATATATTAATTTACTCTAAGAATAGAGAAGAGAATGAAGAACATCTTAAGCTTGTGTTGCAAGTACTCATAGGGCATCATCTCTATGCTAAATTCAACAAATGTGATTTCTTCCAGAAGCAAATACATTACTTGGGTCATGTTCTGTCCGAAGAAGGGGTAGCAGTGGACCCTGACAAAATCAGGTCTATCATGGAATGGCCTACCCCAAAGGATGTTTTGGATATCAGATCCTTTATGGGATTAGCAGGATATTATAGAATATTTATAGAAGGATTCTCCAAGATTGGTTGTCCAATCACTTCCCCCCAGAAGAAGGGGACAAAATTCCTGTGGACACAGAAATGTGAAGAAAGATTTCAAACCCTGAAACATCTACTAACCCATGCACAAGTGCTAAAAATTGACGACCCAGAAGTTGACTTCCTCTTGTGCACAGATGCCTGTAAGGAAGGGCTCGAAGGAGTCCTTATGCAGAAAGGAAGTGTGATCTACTATGAATCCCGAAAATTAAACAAGCATGAAGTCAACTATGTGACCCATGATCTAGAACTGGCTGCCATAGTGCATGCCTTGAAAATGTGGAGGCATTACCTCCTGGGAAGAAAATTTGTACTTATGACAGATCACTATGGATTGCGATACTTGTTTGATCAACCAAAGCTCAATGCCAGACAGGCTAGATGGATGGCCCTCCTTAGCAAATTTGATTTCGAAATCAAACACATTAAAGGAAAATAAAATAGGGTTGTCGATGCCCTTAGCAGAAGCATGAAAACAATTCACCTGGTAGTAGTGAGCACCTGCGAGACAGATGTCAAGGAAAGAATAAAAAATAAACAAGAAATAGATCCCTTCGTTCAGACCATGACCATGTACCTACAGCAAGAACCCACCGGAGTAAAATATGAAGGCTATCAGATGAGCAAAGGAGGTCTGCTCACTTACAGAAATAGATTTTATATTCTAGCGGATTACAACTTGAAGAGGTTCATTATGGATGAACTACATAAAAGACCCTACTCGGGTCATCCAGGATATCAGAAAATGGTCACTGCCACCAGGAAACAATTTTATTGGCCTGGATTGAAGAAAGACATAGCCAAGTACCTAGCCAAATGCATAGAGTGCCAACAGGTTAAAGTAGAACATCGACACCTAGAAGGATTATTGCAACCTTTACCAATCCCAGAATGGAAATGGGAAACCATCTCCATGGATTTCATCACTGGATTACCAAACTCAACCAAACAGAATGATGCCATTATGGTGGTGGTGGATAAATTGAGCAAGTCTGCTCACTTCATCCCCGTCAAGTTGACCTACAAGGCAATCGATATTGCCTAGGTATTCATGAAAGAGATATTCAGACTGCATGGTATGCCGAAAGAGATCGTGTCTGACAGAGACACAAAATTTACTTCCAACTTTTGGAAATCATTGATGGTTGGTTTAGAGACCAAGTTGTTGTTTAGCACCGCCTATCACCCTCAAATAAACAGACAGATAGAAAGAGTGAATCAAATATTAGAAGACATGTTAAGGATGCATGTAATGCATCAACCCAAGAAATGGGAAGACTACCTGCCACTGGTAGAATTCACCTACAACAACGGCTACCAAGCATCCCTAAAGATGAGTCCCTTCAAGGTCCTCTATGGTAGGTTGTGTAATACTCCAGTCAGCTGGAGTAATCCCATAAACAAGATATATTTTGGGCTGGACATGTTAAAATAAATGGAACAGCAAGTGAATCAGATAAAACAAAATCTGAAGGTCACTCAAAACCGATAGAAAAGTTATGCCGAGCAAAAGAGAACTCCAAGAGAGTTCAAAACGAGAGACCATGTATATCTCAGATTTAGACCCAGGAAGAGTTCCCTGAAAATGGGAGCTTGTGCCAAGTTGGCACCTCGGTATTGTGGACCCTTTGAGGTTCTAGATAGAGTGGGACCTGTAGCCTATCGGCTAGCACTTCCTCCCACAGTCAAAGAACATAATGTTTTCCATGTTTCATTATTGAAGAAATATGTACATGATGCTAATCATATAATTGATTGGTCTGTGATTCAGGTGGAACCGGAGGGATAATTTCTACTAGAACCCCAATGCATACTGGACAGAAAGGAAAACCCACTCTGGAACCGAACCATTTCACAGGTCAAGGTGCAGTGGAAACATTTTGGCCCAGATGAGGCTACGTGGGAAATGGAGGATGCCATGAAACAGGCATATCCGATTTTGTTTACATCTGTACATGCAGGTCATGTTGATAGATAGAACATCGAGGATGATGTTCCTTTAAGGGGGAGGGAATTGTAACACCCTGTTTCCCCCAGTTTGTAAAAATAACTATACTAGCCAAGTATTGTGGAAAACTCAAAAATGTGAATGTGTGATGTAAATAGACCTTGTGAAAAAGGTCGATGAATGTGAATAATATTATGAATATATATTGCAGGACTACTGAGAGGGGGAATATGCTGAAAAATAGACCACAATGGCTGGATAAAGGTGGTGGAATGCACCTGGAATGGTGGCATTAACTTCCACCAAAAACCAATACCGTATTTGGTCTTCATTGGCCCGGAGAACCAACAGCGGCTCGCTGGCCCGAAATTAATTACTCGGAGGTTGGTAGGTGGATGGCTCCTCATGCATAGTGAGGGATGGGGGTAAAACCACCCATCCATGGGGTCCTAACACCTGACCACCGTGAGGGAGATCATTCCACACGCAACCTCGCCGAAAAGGAAGAAGGTAGGAGGAGTGTGCGATCACGGGCATATGCGAGGGAGGAAGAAATCTAGAAAAATATGCAGAGTGAGTGATAGCAGAGAAGAAGGAGAATAACCTTCATTCTCAGTCACTGGCAGATAGAGATGTAGTCTCACAGTATTGTGGTCTCAGCTCGGGGGTGGCTAGTGGTAAATCCGTTGGGAGTCATTGAGCCTACAGTTAGGTGGAAACAAGCACCCCTCTCAGTGGTTGCATCACCTCTAATGTTCTTCTGATAAGTGTTTTTTCTCTGGCATCTTGAAATATATATATATTCTGATATTTATGCTCATAAGCTGTGAAATTGTGAATGATTTCAGTGCAAGAATTTATGTATGGTGTTTTGATCAGTACTGGTAGTTGCATGTTTTTAATGGAAAGACTACGCGTGACTTATGTTTTCATAAATTGCTATTTATATGCATACTGATCTAATTCAGACTTCACGTCTGGTTCTCGAGAGAGAGATACCCTTATCTACCTCAGATAGTACCCTGGGTAAACCTCCCCATAGAGATACCCTCCTTGAAAATCCCATCAAGAACCTAGAGAGAGGATGTGAAGGTGCAAGGCCTTAGTAACCCTGCATGAGGAGGAACGATCCTCTTGAAATCCCGAGATGGTTGTGTAGGGATAAGTATCATTTGACAGGTGAGATCCTGTCGGAAGATCTATGGTCATTCACGATCGTTATATTGGAAGGAGAAGAGGGGGCGTTAAATGCCTCAACCCCTTTCCTTTGTTTTCATGAGTAGCGTTAAAGGCACAGCTCAAGAAAGGGAGTGCAGTTATGCACAGGCTCCTTGTAAAGAAAGTAGAGACCGAGACCCACTCAAGTCCTAGACTTGATGAAGGAGAGTAATAGATAGGATGAAGACAATTTTAAGAGTCAAACCCAGAAGAAAGAGTGCAAAGCTCCCAAGTCCCTCATAGTTGACGAAGATCAGGACAGATAGCACCTAGTCAAATGCACAGACCCTATAGGAATTCACAGAGGGCGAGGAAATCTTTCACGTCTTTAGAGTAGGGAAGCCCGGGAGGGATAGTACCATTTTGTGCATGGAGCCATAGCTGCGAAGGTCGCAGAGGAGAAGCAAAGGCCGAGACCTTTGATACTTAAGAAATATTCCAAGGAGAAGAAAGAAAAGTACGTGCTCACGGAAGAGCTACAACTGTTGTTATATTAGCTAGAGAGAAATAGATCTGGGTCATCGAAAATGTACGTCTAGACATGCGCAGAAGAGAGAAGAAACGGACGATAGAGACACTTCGAGATAGAAGTGGCGAACAATCGATAAACGTTGGATCTTGCAGAGTTGCAAGGTGGTTAGGGTTGGGTGCTTCAACCCACGAAGTCACGAAGTGCCAAGAGCCGAGGCTCATGAGAACACATGGCACATCCATTAGGTGGGGCCTGCCTGGCCGACGGGTGGACACGTGTCACCTAGGAAGGAGTCAACATTCTATTGACTTCTCGCGACTCGTAGGTTCGCAAGGTAAGAGCCCAAAGGTTGGGTGCTCCAAGTCGCGAGTGGCGAAGTCGTGAGAGGATCAGGACCATCCATCCAAGGAGGATAGGTGGTAAAGATCCAGGGATCTCACAAACTTGGAGGTTTGCAAGGTAAGAGCCCAAAGACTGAGTGCTCCAAGTCACGAGTGGCGAAGTCACGAGGAGCGAAGATAGCCATTGGATCCAGAGAACAGGAGGACCGTTGGATCAGGAACCCCATCGCCTATCGCGTGTTTGGGGGTTCGGAGGTTGAAAGGAGTCATTTACAACTTCAGGAGTAGAAAAGTGTCGAGAGTCGAGCACGAGAGAACACGTGGAAGAAGAGCAAGGTGGGCCCCGCGTGATTGACAGGTGGACACACATCTCCTGGAGAAGGGATTCAACACTCCGTTGACTTCTCGCGTCTCAGGGATTCATGGGATAAGAGCATGAGAGCTCAACCCTTGGACTTGTGAAGTCGCGAGTAGCGAGAACGCGTGAGGGAAAATTAAATATCGCTTCTCGGGGGGTTCGTGAAGGGAAGGTGCCAAGATTCGACGCTACATCTCGCGAAGTGGTGAGTTGTGAGCAGTGTGAAAGGAAGGTCAACCTTCGCTGACTTTCAAGTCTCGGAGGATCGCATAAGGAAGGAATGAGAGTTCAACCGTTGAACTCACGAAGCGGCGAATAGCGAGAGGAGCTAGCGTTTAGCCTAGCCGGCGATCACACGTAGAGGACGTTGATAGAAGGGAGCTAGTGCTTTGTTGTTAAATGGTAGGTAGATCTGGATGGCTTGAATCTGCGCACCCAGATCTATGACTAGGGTTTCATTCCGAAGCCCCCTCGCCATTCTACCTTTAAGATTGGACTCACTTGTATCGCTGAGTCGCGAAACACGAAAAGGCACCTGGTTTGTTTGGCCTGTGGTCCTAACCCACGATCATAGGGAGGTGAACAAGGAAGAACTAGCCTGTGCTAGGCCCCCATAGGACTTCGAGGATTCTGTCCCTTGAGGAAAAGAGAAAATTTTATTATGCCATAGTGGGTGTGTGACACATCATTGTTGCTGCTATGTTCTTTTTGTTTTTTCTTTCCCTTTTTCTTTGAACTTTTGGATGCTTTGAAGGATGCTTCTTTTATATCTAGATTTTCCTATTTAGTTCTCATTTCATATGCTATGAATATTCCATGTAATTCGTCCATGCTTATTGAGTTCATATCTGCTCTTTCTTCTAGTGTTGATATCTTAGGGTCAATTTTCATAGGAAGAGATCTTAGTATATTTTGAACAATTATAGATTCTTTGATTTCTTCTCCCAATCCCATCATTGCATTTACTGTTTCATTGACTCATAAAAAGTAAGCTGCAATCTTCTCATCTTCCTTCATATTTAGTTGTTCAAACTAACCTTTATAATTTTGAAGCTTTGTTGCTTTGACTTTTGAATATCCTTCATAAATATTTTGAAGTTTGTCCCAAATCTCTTTAGCGGATTGACAATGTGAAACTTTGGTGAATATTGATTCTCCAAGACCATTCAAAAGTGCATTAGTGGCTTTGGACTTATTCTGACCGAGTTTTATTGCTTTGTCATTTATCGGTGAAACTGTTAGTGTTGTGTATCCATCTACAATTGATTTCCAAATTTCAAATCTCTATGCATGTATATATGTTTTCATCCTTATGCTCCAAAATGCATACTTATGTCCATCAAACTGTGGTATTCCATTTTTATACATGTTTTTTCTCTCCATGATCTAACTTTTAGTGGTTAAACTGATTTATGAAGAACCTACTCTGATACTGATTGTTGGATTACTAAGAGGGGGTTTGAATCAATAATAGAGAAATTTAATCATTTTTCACCAAAAATGCAAGTGTTATATCAATGTAGCATTATCATCCAATAGTTACATGTACCTCAACCATATACCAAAGGCATATACCAATATAACCATAAACAATTCATCACTCTATCCATAAACCAAATACCATAAACCCTTACATCAAACCATGTGCCACAACCTCACTGTTATGTAGCCTCAAGCTAAACCAACAACTTCAGTAACACATCACAACCGAAAGACCAATACCCATATGCCAAATACCAACTATATCTCTCAACAAATCTGATATATGCAGCAATATTGAACATCCAATACCATCTCAAGAGATAAACCCTAGCTCACAAAACATGCCTCAAACAATATGTGCCATATCTCTCATAAATAGACCCCAACCATTTTGTTGCCGTGATTTTTCTGCCGCACGTTTTCTGCCGTGATTTTTCTGCTGCGATTTTTCTGCCGCGATTTTTCTGCCACGATTTTTCTGTCGCATTTTTTCTGCCGCAATTTTTCTGCCGCACCTTTTTTTCCACGATGTTTCTGTCGCCCTTTTTCTGCTGCATTTTTTCTCTATCAATAATACCTGCCCAAATAACCTTTCAAAAAAATAGATATTCAATGATATTCAAGTGTGATTAAAATGAGAGAGCCTTGCCTCTTATTTATACTTTCATGTAGCATCCTACTTTCCTTATTTTAGGGATTTCTCCATTAACTTTATTATTTAAACAATTTCTTTTGCAAATAGTTTGACTTTTTGGGGCTTCTAGATGACTCATGAGGGTCCTCCAACTTCACATGTCTATAACACTCTAACCGTGAGGAGTTATGTGACGTTCCAGATACCATCGGAAATGGCATGACAAGCACTATCCATCTAGGATAGTTTCACTGACAAATTCACTAAACTTCATCTCATTATTCCATAATTAATCATGGGTTCTCTAACCATACTTCTAGGATAACTCAATCCGCAAAGCATCTTCCCATGAGATATTTCACCATAAGGGGACCACTTTGGATTTCATCCATTTGTACTTCTTATCAACCATGACAAGACAATAATGAGTCATATTTACATCAAACAAACTTGGATCCATTACCCAAATCTTTGTGCTACCGAAATTTTCTACCGGACTTTCTTCAAGGGTTGACATCAATGAAAACCAACCTTAATCAACAATAATAAAGTGAAGTGATGAGTGTACTATAATTCAAAGTGAATACAAAATAAATTATTTAAATAATAAATTTAATGGATAAATTACTAAGTGGACAAATGGTTAGAATTGGGTTAGCCCTAAAATAAGGAAAGTGGTTTAAGATGGTTAGAAGGTGACCCCTTGAGGTAAAGTGAAGTGATGAGTGTACTACAAGTCAAATTTGATACAAAATAAATTATTTAAATAATAAATTTAATGGATAAATTACTAAGTGGACAAGAGGTTAGAAGTGGGTTAACCCTAAAATAAGGAAAGTGGGTTAAGATGGTTAAAAAGTAACCCCTTGAGGAAGCTACATGAAAGTATAAATAAGAGGCAAGGATCTCTCATTTTAATCACACTTGAGAATATTGAATATATACAAGTGACTGAGGTAACCAAAGTATATCCAAGCTTAATTTCATAGGGAAGGTGAAGTAAAGAAGACCGAAGTTCAAGAGAGGATAAATTCTTTAGATGATGCTTTCTAAGGTATCTTATTTACAGGTCATCTCGCCATTTTTGCAATAACTATTTTTCTATAATGATTAAGACTGTGAAAATGGGAGGCAATTGAGAAAACATATCCCAGTAGTTGTGATAGAAATTTCATCTTGTGGGGCATTGTATTTTTGGAGTTACACGCCGTGGAAAATAGGGTTTGTGGCTAGTCCTAAAACTAGTCTAAAACAAGTGTTTTGGGTAAAAACATCATAACTTCTTCATAATAGATCCAAATTCAGTAAGACTAAATGTATTGGTTATAGTACATTCTATAGTATTTTGTGTACAATTTTCATATCCATACAACAAATATGTTGTGCGGGGAACGCTCTACAAGTTCGCTTTCTAGAATAACCCAGAATTCAACAAGGTATGTCATTTGTGCTATAACTCATTTTCTATGTGGTTCCAAGTAGTGAAATCTGGAGGAATTGCACAAAAGACAATGAAGAACATTGTGTACTATTTTCATATCTTTATTCATTACAGGTACATAATTATGATTATTTCAAGTTAGGGTTGTTGACTAATCCAAAATTAGTCATGTGAGACTAAAGTAAAGTTTGATAAAATGCTAGTTTCTTGTTGTTAAAGTTAAGGAAGGATTTCAGGTATGTGATCATATACACCAGGTCTATTACAGAGTTACAAATCAGATTTGGATGATGAAATTGATGAGGGATTTTGGTTGAGGTATGTCACAGATAGAGGTTGTATAACAATGAGGTTGTGGCACATGGTTTGATGTAATGGTTTATGTTATTTAGTTATGGATAGTGTGATGTATTTCTAGAGAAAGTTTGATGGTTATATTGGTATATGTATTTGGTATATGGTTTAGGTGCATGTTGGGTACATGGTTGAGACAAGTTGATGACTTGGCACATACATGAGGTGTATAGTTGATGAAGTTGGTACATCTTGATGAGTCATATTTTATGTGTATTTGATGCATGATTGGTACAGGTTCATTATAGGTTGAGGTACAGGTTAGTGCATGGTTGATGCACTTTGTTATGGTACAGGATTATTATAGGTAGTTTGGTACAGTTTGGTGCATGGTTGATGCACTTTTTTATGGTACAGATTGATTGGTACATGTTTACAACAGTATATCACACAGTGATAGTGTGACATTAGCTCCATCATTCTACTTATATTTTAGGGTGGTTGGATGGGGCAAGGACAGGTTGTTGTAGACACCTTCTTGTTGTAGCCGGAGAACATAAGGGGTTGTAGTCTCCTTCTGGTTGTAGCCAGAGAATTTGGGAGTTGGAGCTTCCCTCAGGTTGTAGCCTAAGAAACTAGGGGGTTGTAGCCTCCTTCTGGTTGTAGCCAAAGAATCGAGGAGTTGTAGCTTCCTTCAAGTTGTAGCCTAATAAACTATGGGTTTGGAGCCTCCTTCCAGTTGTAGCTGGAAAACAAAGGAAGTTGGTGCTTCCAATGAATGTAATTCTTAAAGACATATAAGAAAAATCATTTTGTGGTTTTCTCCTGCATTCGGGTTTCCATGTAAAACACTGGTGTATTGTGTATGAGTATGATTTCTCATTTGTTCATTGTTTATTTACTATTCAACTATTGCATGAAAATGATACATTGATATAATACTTGCATTTTATGGTGAAAAATGATTAAATTTCTCTATTACTGATTCACCCCCCCTCTCAGTAATCCAACATGTGAAACACTCTAGATCTTCGGAAGACTTCCTCCTCATCGAATGTCACATCTCAACTAACCTCAATTTGTTTTTTACCAAGCATATATATTCGATAATCCTTCAATGTCTCACTGTATCCAGGAAAGGTCCCCTTTCTTCTAGGGGGTTCCATATTTGATCTTTTCTCTTTGGGAATATCAATGTACACCGAGAAACTAAATATCCTCAGATTCCATACTTCGAGATTCACACCATAGAATTCTTCTTCAGGAGTCTTGTTCCTTAATATGTAGTGATGGATCCTATTCTGAATGTACACAGTTTTATTGGTATCTTCTACCCAAAAGAACATGGGAAACTCTTGATCATGAATCATAGCTTTGGCTTCTTCATAGATAGATCTATTATTCCTTTTGGAAACCCCATTTTGTTGAGGGTTGTAAGGAACTGTTAACTCCCTCTTAATTCTTGTTTCTTGGTAGGAATCATCAAAACCATGGGAAGTAAACTCTCCTCCATTTTCTGACCTTAAGACCTGGATATATCTTTCTTTCTGGTTCTCAACCAGAGCTCAAAATTCCTAAAATTTGCTAAATACCTCAATCTTGGATTTCAGGAAATATATCCAAGTCTTACAAGAGAAGTCATCTATGAATATTACATAGTACAAATACCCACTTAAGGAGGGAGTTGACATAGGTCCACAAACGTCTGAATGAATGAGATCTGACGTTCCTTTAGATCGAGTGTCACTGCTAATGAAATGTCTCTTGGCATTATTTCCAAGTGCACATCCATGACACACACCATTGTGTTCCATTGGAAATTATGGAAATCTTGTAACCATTTCCTTAGATCATGAAGTGCTCTATAGTGCAGGTGAGCTCAAATTCGATGCCAAAGTTCACAAATATTGTTGCTATTATGGACAAGATATTGATTATATCGTCCATTCAATTTTTACAAACCTCCCCGTCAAACACCAATTACTGTGGTTGAATCTATGTTTGAATTCTTAGACCAAACCAAGACACGTCCATATACAAAGGAAACTCTTAAGACCTTGTCCATATATGAAGGACTTCTTTGGAGTCCACCTGAAATGAAGTAGCACCAATTACCTTTATTACATATGTGTAGTCATCCCCAAGCTCCACGGTTTGAGAAGAGGTTGTTTCTGACAAATAAGTGAGGGAACTTCAGTATCCATTCATATGTCTAGAGGCACCATTGTCTACCAACCACATCTCACTACTTTTGGAGATAGATCCTGAAACTGTTGAGATGAAATAATATTATTTCTTGAAGTCTTTTTCCATTTGATTGAGTTCTATTTATGTTTCTTTCTTATGGGGTTGATCCCTTTCATTTTCTATTGAAGCATGTTGTTTCCCTTTTTTCTTACTTGGATCGGGGTAGTTAGTAGCAAAGTGGCCAAACTTTTGGAAATTGTAGCATCTTACTTTTGACATATCTCTTGACTTAAGTCCCTTAGCAGAATATTGCCTTTTTCCTTTCTTCTTTTGGTACGGAAACTTTTCACCTTTGTGTTTCTTTGTGTGAGAAGCAAGAGCATGATTTTCTTCCTTCAGGAAATCACTTATATATAGGATTATTCCTTATTGTTGAATACAATCATTCCACAATCATTCAAATAGTGGTTGAGTTTCTTGAGCACTGACACCTTAAATAAATTGTTCCCATGATCTGGGAAGACCATTGAGAGTTGTAGAAACAAGATCTTCATCATCTAATAATTCCTCAATGACTATCAGATTATCTCTTAAATGTGATATCTTTATGAAAAAGGTTGTGATAGTATCATCCTTCATCATCTTGACGTTACGAAGTTGTGACTACAGTGCTCTTTTTCTACTAGGATTCTTTGTCTCAAATAGACTTATCAAGGAATCATAGATCTCTTTGGTTTTCTTCTTCTGAGTTATATGAGGGAGCAAGTGATATTTCACTAACTCAATCAAGATTCCTTTTGACTTTGCTAGGTTCTTTTTGTATGTTTATTTTCCAGCACCATCTGTAGGTGTGGCAATCTCTTTCTTAACATAGTCATCTAGATAATTTTCTTCTAGAATATTGTTAATACCGATCTTCCATGATTTGAATTTAATGGATTCATCAACCCTATGTTTGGCTCGGAGGGTCTTGAGTGTAGTTTCCATCTTGAACTAGATCCCAAGCAATGACCACAGAAATACTACCACGAATGTGCCCTGTATACTGCAAGGATCTACAGGCTTCAATATTTTGGCAATTGAGCTCTTCTTAACCTTGACGCTCTAATACCATGTTGAAGTTTCTATGCGGAACAATTATTTATAATTTAATCTTTTATATAAATGCAGTATGAACATAATACAAAAGAACATAAATCTTTTGCGCAAAGATAATATTTTTATTCAATGAAGAATACAGTGAATATGATAACTCCGATGATGATTAAAATAAAGTAATTCTTCCTTTATTTATATCCTATATATCACATATTTACATTGTGTCTCTTTGAATAATCATAATCATTCACATAATTTTATTTTTCATTGTGCCCCTTCAAGTTATGTTCTTCCACAAACGACGGAACTAATAAAAACAGTTTGTTTAGTTGAGACACTTTAACACATACATGGTAGAGTAACACTTGTTGTTTTCGGCGCATTTAATTTATGGAGAATGTCTATCTAACTCCATATATTATATTTGTATTTATGAAACTTGAACGATAATATCAACACTTGCGACTACTCTTAATTATGTTTGTTTTCACGTAGGATTCCAGTCTAAAAACTATTTACTTCGAGTGATGAGTTGTGTTGACTATGAATAAGTTAATGAACATATGTAGTGACAGGTAAACCAAGTCTTTTGTATTTTCGTCATGGAGAATGGCTACCGCAGTTTCCAAAACTCTAACATCAATAACCATTCAGATTTGTAGTAGTTTTGAAATGGGAGGAAACTTTTTAGAAAGTTTGGATGAAAACACAAGAGAAGAATTTGGGGACCTGAACCTCGATCAAACAATCAAGAGCATGTTAGTAACGTAATTAAGTTTTTTTTTGAGAAAAATTCAGTGATTACACAAGCTCAAATCCTTCGTGGATTGATAAAACACACAAAATTGAAATAAGCAACAAAATTGTTGGGTTTTCAAGATGCTAAACATGCAAAGACACATGATAATGTATTAGAAAATTTATCAAAAATTATTTATTCATTTGGAAAATCAAGAAAACTGAATATTCGAGTTGCTCATAAGATAATTACAATTGTTGTTGTGGCACCAAGGACTTAAATAAATTGAATGCTCACAACTATGTCATTGCAAAGGTATATTAAATTTAGGGTCTATATAAATGAAAATGGTGAAGTTTCTTTTTGGGATCTTATTTGTAGGAAACCCTATTGAGATAGACTTCCAAAAGGAATTAGAGAGAAGGTGGTAAGGTTTTGGGAAACCCATTCTTGTGCTATACTAAATTAGAAGATTTTCTGCAACAATGCTTATCCAAAGGCATGTATGATGAGCAGTGTAATCAAGTTATAGAAATGATGGAAGTTGAATTGTTGAAGGAATTTAAAGAAAGTAATCCCAATGTCAAGATTTCCATTAGCACATTTGATAATTTCAAATTGTGGTATATGAGGCCCAACATAGTTCATGTCACTTGTTGTTGTCAATACCGTATTGAATTCTATATCTATTATGACACATTTGTATATTTATGAAAAAGGCATTGGCAAGGTGGCCCTCCTCCTCCCATAGTGCATGATTTTATTTCAATGATATTATGTATAAGGATCCCCAAATATGTGTTGTTGGCCCTTGGTAGTGGAAGAAAGCGAAGATTAAGGGAGAAAATGCAAAATGTGAACTGCGCAGAAGACACAGTGACTGATACTGGGTCGAAGTGAGCAAAAGAGAAAAAAAAGACGGAGTGAAGTAAGAGAAAGCAATTCTTTGGAATAGGAGATCGAGGATGATAGACCAGAAAGGAAGGAGGATCATGGACAACTCAGCAAGCAAAAGAAGATGTCAACAGATTCTTTGGACCACCGCGCGTGAAGGAAGGAAAGATAGGTTGGTGAAGCCCTGAAAACATGGGTCAAGTTGACCTAGGGTTTTGGTATCTAGGGTTTTGACACTTAGGTTTCAACCTAAGGGTGTCCGAGAGATATTGTAATGTATAAATAAAGGTCTAAAGGACCTGTGATGGTGTGGTGCTAAGTTGGTTGAGATTTCATTGTTATTGTGTGATTGAGTGAGTACTACTGTGTGAGAGAGAAGTGTTGAGTGCGAGATCCTTATGGTATTATAGGATCTTCAGCTAGGTGCGAAGATCAACCCTGCAGCTGGGTGCGCATGGAGGTGAGAGAAAGAGAGAGAAGAAGAGAAGATATGCTATCTAAGAGTGCAGATAAGAACTGTGTGCTTCCATCTTAATATATCATAAAACACAGTTATGTGGACATAGCCCTAGGGAGAGGGTGAACCACGTATATTTTGTGTTAGGTGTGATTGATGTTGTGTTCTTTGTCATTTGATATGTTGCTATTGTGATATTGTGTTAGATCTGAAATATAACTTGCGCAGTAGGTTTAAGGAAGATAAAGAATAACTAGGTCATTGTGTGTTGTTTTTGTGAATCCACTCTACATTTCCTCTGGTTGTAGACACATGTGTCCTGCAACCCCCTATAGCTACTTCGGGTGAGCCTGCATCTACTTCGCAGGTGTTGCTAAAAGGGACAATAGTTAGGGCTTATTGGTGCGTTGTTAGAGCTAAACACTGGGTCTGCCCCTGTGCCAACAAATGGTTCTATTATTGGGACATGAATCTTCTTGAGGGAATGTCAAGGTGGTTTCCATCGAAGATAAAGATTCAGAAGTGGATAGAAGATCAAGAAAATGACTTCACTGAAGCCCACGACAAGAACCCCAGTCTTGGTACAGAGCATTGGTTGGGAAGATATATCTTTACTGATATAGATGGGATTTTCTTTGGAGGAATCCATATGGAGCTATATGAGTGGCTATCTAGGTTAGCAGATACCCAGTTCGAAGTCAGACTCAGACCACCTGTGGTTTGGACATCAATATTGATCAATAAGGTCAAGAGAGTTGGAAATGTCGTGTCAAGAGCAGTAGATCATTGGTTTGATAGTACCATCGGAGGGTATATCATTGAGTTTGCAGTTGATAGAGTGGAATAATATAGCCAAGCAGAGATATATTTCTTTAAGGGACCTAGAGGAAAATTTTTACATTTTCTGAAGTTAAAGATAAAGATGCTATTACATGAGAAGAACATCTTGAAGATATAGTAATCGGGCAGATCGAAAGAGCTAATGTTCAAAAATTCAGACAGTGACAGTGACACAGAGGCTGGACATATGCGCAATGGGAGAGTGTTCAGAGAAGTTTTTAGGATATTTAGACACTTAGGATTTAGTTAAGATCTACTTGGTCTATTGTGTCGTTAGGTAAAAGTATGTTTTCTAGTGTGTTTCTTTAGTATGCATTTGTAGTTAGAAATCCAACGATCACGATATGTTCCCGACATGGAGTGATCTAATGGTTCATACTCTCCTTGATCTTAACGGTCATTGATCTGTGGCTTAACACCCGATTGGTTCATGATATCTATTTAAATAGCATGGAGGGTCATTTGTCGATGATCGATTGTGAGAAAATCTCTTGTAAAATCTCTCTGTAATCTTTTTCATTGCATTAATAAACTACTCCAACTCGTCACATTGGCTGGGGCCGTGGATGTTTCCCCATAAGGGTTTTGCCACGTGAAAACATCGATGTGTTGATCTTTGATCTGGTTATGTGAGTGGTTACTGAAGGTGTCCATCCTCTGTTGGAATACCTGTGTTGTCGAACATGGTATCAGAGCCTGTTTGAAGACCTGCTCCTATTGTAGATCGAGATCATGAAGCCGAGTTTCCTCATCTCCATTTTATATCATTTTTGTACATTTATAGGATGATAGGACTATTCCATTGCATCCAAAGAACTCATTTCATTCAGGAACACTTTTCGTTTCACTCAAAAAGTTTTTTGTTTGCCCAAGATACGGCCATTACAGTCAAATCCGGAGGTATAAAGTTTGAATACGCATTTTTTATTTTTTGCAGCGAAGTATTTTGGTTTTATTTCGGTTTTGTATTTTTTTATTTTCGGGTTTCTACTCTTTTAGATCTGCGCATTCTCTTTTCCCCACACCCTGTGCAATCTTGGAAAATAAAAAACAGATAGGAAAAGGTGCATCTTTCGGGTAAGCTAATCGAGATCTAACCCTTGTTGTCATCGAGAAGCGAAATTTTTTTTCTTGTGTGAAAAGAGTTTTTTTTTAGCATGCTCTCTAGGGCTATCTTTCACAATAACAACAACAACACCCCCAATCCCCCCAATCCTCCTTCTAAACATTACAATATGTTTTTCTAGACCATTTGGTTAAAATTTTCCTTATTAAGTAAGAGGTCTTCAGTTCAAGTCTCTCTTTTGTTACTTTTTTTGAAAAAGTTCATGCTAAAATTGTAAAGTGTATTTCACTATAAGTAGCTTTAATATTTTATTTTAGAGTTATTTATTTTGCATGCATCTTTTCTTTGTAAAAGTGAGCCCCACTTCTCTTTATAAAAGTGGTTCACTTCATAAAGCAACTTACACTACCACGTGGTCCTTTGGTTACCGTTTATGCCTTTGTTTTAAAAGGGCATAACTCTCACATCCGAAGCCTGTTTTCAGTGTCATTTTTTTTTAAACCGCATAAAGTTTTGAGCTCTTTCCATTCAGATAATCAGTTTTAGTTTTTAAATCTGTATTATTTGCATATTTAATATGGATTCTACAAGTAATCTCTTACTTACCAGCACCAACTACTTCCAATGGAAATCTCATATGGAGGATTTATTAAGAAGTAAAGGCTTGTATTGGATTACCTTGGGAAAGGAAATAGCACCCACTGATGTTGATAAGAAATCCAAATGGGATAATAGGAATGGTGAAGCACGTGGATTAATTGGAATGTCCATCTCTCATGATTTAAGTTTCCACTTTCAATCAATTGATAAACCCAAAGAAACTTGGGAAAAGATTGAATCTGTGTTTGGTAAACACAATATTATTCGAGCACAACAGTTAGAAAATCAAGTACTAAATTTAAGTCCAAGTGATTTTTCTTGCATTGAAGACTATCTATCTAAGTTTAAAACACTCGGAACTTTATGTGAAGAATTTAAGATAAAGATAGAAGATGATCATTGCATCTATCTTATTCTTTCTAAGATAGGTAGTGCATATTCTGTGTTTGTATCTACCTTTTATGCCATGCAAGAGGCTCTAGGGGAAGCTTATCAAAAACCCAGTCTTGAGAAATTTTGTGATGCTTTGATTAGAGAGCAAGATAAACTAGTACAACTTGGAGTGATCAACACTGCAAGTACCTCCAACAAAACCTTAGTTGTCCATCAGAAAGATAAACCCAAGAATCCCAAGAAGCAACATCATCGCCACAACAACAAGAAATATAAGGGTCCCAAACCCACTCAAACAACTTTCTCTCCTAATGGAGACAAAGGAGAAAAATATAAAAATAAGAATACTAACAAACATTGCAACTTTTGTGATAAAGATAGTCATGATGAGTCCAAATGTTTCAAGAATATGGAAGCTTTAGAAGCAGCGATAAAGAAGCACAACATCAGTATTGATTCTACTTATTCTTATTCTTCTCATGGACATGCACTGTCTACTTTTGGTTTCTCCATCAATACAGATTATACTTCTACTTCTACTTCTGATGAGTGGCTTATTGATTCCGGAGCATCGTATCATATGGCTAAGTATAGAGCCATATTTTCTACTCTAAATGAATGTAACACCAAGAAAATATTTGTTGGTGATGATAGATCTCTTAGTGTTGAAGGATCTGGAACAGTTCAAGTAGAAAATGGTCATTTCAATGATGTATTATGTGTTCCAAGTATTTCTTGTAACCTTCTATTAGTATATCAAATCACTCATTCCAGTGAAGGTAAAACCATAGAGTTTTCACCTCACCAAGTTGTAATCAAGGATCTAAAAGATCCTAAGCACGTTCTTGCAACTGGAATTGCTGATGATATTACCAGGTTGTACAAATTTGACAACTTTGGGTCATCATATTTTTCATCGATTTGTTTTTCTCATAGCTACGACTTGAGCAAAGTTTGGCATGAGCGGTTTGGTCATCTAAATTATCGCTCATTGCATCAACTATGTAATCAACAAATGGTGATTGGTCTTCCTCTTGTTTCATGCAGAGATGTTTTTTGTGTCGGTTGTGTTCTCGAAAAACATCATCTGGACAGTTTTGACAAACATGCCTCTTGGCACGCCTTGGGTCCTTTGCAGCTTGTTCACAGTGACTTGTGTGGTCCACTTTCTTCTCCTTCATTTTCTAGGTGCAAGTATTTCTTAAATTTCATTGATGACTTTTCCAGACGTACTTGGTTTACTTCTTAAAACTTAAGAGGAAAGTTTTGACAAGTTTTTGGCCTACAATGCCCTTGTAGAAAAGCAATCTGGACATCAAATTCAAAGGTGAAGAATAGATAATGGATGCAAATATGTGAACAATAATTTTACAAGTTACTGCACTACATAGGGAATCCAAATGCAACACACTGTTCCATATACACCACAACAAAATGTTATTGCTGAGAGAAAGAACCGCACATTAAAATAAATGGATAATTGTATGATCCAATCTAAGGGATTAAGTCTAAAGTATTGGGTGGAAGCCATCAACTGTGAAAATTACATAGTAAATCACACTCCCATGAAGGCTCTTAAAAATATAACATCAGAAGAAGCTTGGACTAAAATTAAACCAGATGTAAGTCACTTCCGTGTATTTGGCAGTATAGCATGGACTCACATTCTTGATGAGAAAAGGAAATAATTGCAGCCTAAAAGTGAGAAGTGTATATTTGTTGGTTATTCTGAAGATGTCAAAGGTTACAGACTTCTTCAATCACATTGTAATGAAATTATTATTAGAAGAGATGTTAAATTTGATGAAAATCTCTTGGCCTGTGAGCCTAATTCGGTGTTTGTGCCTTCTTTGACATCCAATCATAATTCGGCGGTTGTGCCTTCTTTAGCCTACGAGCCATCTTCAACGTTTGTGCCTTCTTCTAATCTGGTTTCTTCTTCAGATGATGACAGTGAGTATGAAAATCCACCTCTGCATGCTCACCCTCCAAATGAGTCCTTTGAACCTGAACCAACACCAGCTCCACCACTTCCTATATGGGTCCATTCAACACGAGAAGTAGTTGGTGATCTTGTCGGTGATTTTTCAGATCATCGTCGGACACATTCACAGTTCCAGCGAGCCTCTTCTCTTTTGACTCAAGTTTCAAAAACTCATGATCCAGAGACATTTGCAAAAGCTTCAGGTCATCCAGGTTTGGATACAACAATAAATGAAGAGTATCATTCTTTAATGGAAAACGATACTTGGGATATTGTACCTCTTCCAAAAGGAAGAAAAATGTTTAGATGCAAATGGGTCTACAAAACTAAGTATGCATCATATGGAAGTGTTGAAAGACACAAGGCTCGGTTAGTTTCCAAAGTATTTTCCCAAGTTGAAGGAATTGACTATAATGAAACCTCTACCCCTGTAGAAAAAATGAATTCCATCCACCTTGTTCTTGCCCTTGCTGTCTCACATAAATGGGAGGCCCATAAGATGGATGTTAAATCAACCTTCTTGCACGGAGATTTGCAGGAATAAATCTACATGGAACAACCTCCTTTCTATGTCCAGAATGACTCTAGCCTTGTTTGTCGCCTCAAGAAATCTCTTTATGGTCTCAAGCAAGCTCCTCGAGCTTGGTATGCCAAAATGGACAGATTTTGTATTGCCACTAGATTCTCTAGATGCCATTCTGATCCTAATGTCTATACCAAGAAAGTAGGAAGCCATCTCATAATCCTTGTCCTTTATGTTGCTGACCTTATCCTTACTCGTAGTCACTCAAAACTTTTAAACCATGTGAAAACCAACCTTAAGAAGAAATTTGAAATGACAGAATTAGGATTTTTGCACTGTTTCCTTGGCCTCTAAGTTTTTCAAACCAATGAAGGAAAATTTCTTTACCGGTCTAAGTATGCTTGTGACCTTCTTCGTCGCTTTCACATGGACGATTGTAAACCAACCCCTTATCCCTTCCAGTATGGATTCAAGCTTATTGCCACATGTACTTCTCCTGAAGTTGATGCCACCCTGTATTATCAGTTAGTTGGTAGCCTCTTATACTTGACTCATACTCGTCCCGATATTTCCTTTATTGTTAGTCTTGTTTCTCGGTATATGAAAACACCCCATGAAAACCATTGGAAAGTAGCTAAAATGATACTTCTATATGTTCATGGTACAGTTCAGTTTGGGACACATTACAGTTTAGGGGGGACTCCCTTATTGGTTGGTTTCACTGATTCAGATTGGGCCGATGACCCTAATAATCGAAAGTCTACTACAGGCTATGTTTTCAACCTTGGTTCAGGACCTGCCACTTGGGACTGTAAGAAACAATAGGCTATTTCACTTTCTTCAATAGAAGCAGAGTACCCAGCAGCGGTAAATGCAAGTTAGGAAGCCTTGTGGCTTTGATAGATCCTTTTAGAGTTTGGATTCCAGCACCAGCATCCGACCAGCCTTTGGTGTGACAATCAGAGTTCCATCAAGCTCACCAAATACCCAGTTCAACATCAACGTAGAAAACACATCGAGCTACACATGCACTTCATCAGAAAGCTCATTCATGATCAAGTTATTGAAGTGCTCTTTTTCCCTACAGAAGATCAAGTTGCAGACATTTTCACAAAGTCTCTTACAGAAGCGAAGTTTTCCAAACTTCAATCTATGTTAGGAGTTTAGGAAGTTGTCATTAAGGGGGGATAGGCTCTAATGCATCCTTCCTTCTCCTATTGTGTCACTATTTTAAATCCTTCAATCCTATCCCAAGTTATTCTTAAGGGGGGATGTTAGGATATTTAGACACTTAGGACTTAGTTAATATCTACTTGGTCTATTGTCTCTTTAGGTAAAAGTGTGTTTTCTAGTGTGTTTCATTAGTATGCATTTGTAGTTAGGAAATCCAACGGTCACGATATGTTCCCGACATAGAGTGATCTAATGGTTCATACTCTCCTCGATATTAACAGCCATTGATCTGTGGCTTAACACCCAATTGGTCCATGATCTATATTTAAAGAGTATGGAGGGTCATTTGTCAATGATCGATTGTGAGAAACTCTCTTGTAAAATCTCTCTGTAATATTTTTATTTGCATTAATAAACTGCTCCAACTGGCCACATTGGTTGGGGCCGTGGATGTTTCCCTGTAGGGGTTTTACCACATGAAAACATCGGTGTGTTGATCATTGATCTGGTTATGTGAATGGTTACTAAAGGTGTTTGTCCTATGTTGGAATATCTGTGTTGTTGAACATAAGTTCATATCGCGAACCTGTTTAAGAAGAACCACGGAGACGAAGGGTTCTATAGTGGAGAAGAGGAAGATCTGATAGACAAAGAGCATTCAGAATCCTCTAGGACAAAGGAACCTCGCCGAGAAGAGATAGAAACTTCAAGAACTGCACCAACTATTGAAGTAAGTACTATTATTCCTCTTGTTTCTTTAGCAGCGTAGTAACCAGAGTAACCTAGGTCATCAGAAAGCTCAGAGCACTGTCAGTAGCAGTCCACCACATACTCAGTCAGGAAACCTAGGAATATCTATGGAAGATGAGATGAGGTTACCCGCATTTAGAGGAGATGGATCTGAAGATCTTGATCAGCACTGGTTTCTATGTGAAGCTGTGTGGAGTATTAAGAATATCACTGACGAAGCTGTCAGATGGGCTCAGTTTAGCACTACCCTAAGAGATCGCGCACTGAGCTGGTACATGAAATTCGTCCAAGGAGCTACACCTAAACCATTGAATTCCATTCAGACTGCACTAATTGTCGAATTCAAGAAACCTAAGTGAGAGTCATTGTGCATTACAGAACTAAAATAAATCAAGAAGAGAATAGTTGAACCTATGTGTGAGTTTGATCAGAGATTTAAGACCTTGACAGGCCATTTGAGTTTTCAGATCCCAGATGAGAAGAACAAGGAATGGTTCATTATTTCCCTCTTGCCACACATAATATTTCCTCTCATGCAACAAAAGATTACTTCACAAGCTAAGGCACCAAATATTTCCATGAAATTAGAATCATCCCTGTTGGGAGAATCTAGCTCGGGTATGAGTCAAATCTTGAGTCAACTAACTAGCTCATCAATGAAGGTTGAACATATGAAGAAAGGCAAGGGAAAAGATAAAAGAGAAGACATTTGGTGTATCATATGCAAATCATAAGGCCATGACAAGGATCATTGTACCCTATTTCATGAATACTTTCCCTCTGGAGCTTTGAGCCCTTTGAAGCAAGTTACCCTACCCTGTGCGAGGTATGTAAAAATCTACATTGCCCTGGTGAATGTTAGTATCTGCAAAAATATGTTTAGACACCCACAAATCTGTATTGCACATCCTATAAGTTGGTAGGACACAATGACAGGGACTGTAGGGCTTATGATCTCATGCATGAAAGGTCAAGGGATATATATATAGTTCAAGGTGAAGTACAACAAGAAGGAAGTGTTTTGTAGTATAATTCCCCTAGGAGAGGAAACTTCAACCCTCGTGGTGGATTCCGAGGAAAAGGAAGAGGAGGAGGTATGGGTCGAGGTTGAGGACAGAACATTTGTTATAACTGTGCACAACCAGGAAACTTGGCAAGGGACTGTCATAACCCTTGTACCACTTGCATCTAGTGCAATGCATTCAAGCATGTTATCGGGGAATTTCCATCATTGCTGGCTAAGCTTCAAGAGAAATGAGGAGGAAACCAATAAATACAACTAATCAAAGAAGAACCTCATGGATCAGATCTCATAGTCGTTGTTATCACTAGAGGAGGCATTGTTACAGTATAAGATAGAGTGACCCAAGGAAATACTATAGAATAATCAAGAGTCAGGAAACTGTAGAGAAGACACAAGAGTTTGATCCAAGGAAAGAGAAGCAGATATTTGAGGAAGAAAGAAAGGAATTCGGAAGAGATCAGGCTTCTTCATCAAAGGTTCAACCAAAAGTAAGAGAATGTGTAATTCCTCTAGCATTTGATCAGTCTACTTCACCCGAAGATGGAAAAGAGGTGAGAAAACTTGTCAGTTTCTTGTATACGTTTATTGAGTTGATTAAAGATGAAAATCCATACAAGAACTACAAAATTTGGTCAGACAGTATGAGATAGGAAGGGTATATCCTTTTTTGAATAAAGAAGTACATAAACTATCCAAGAAGAGAAGTACAAATAAATAACTACACCTTAATGCTCAGATTGGAGAGTACGATATAGACTATGTGGTCCTCGACTTAGGGTCGGAGGTCAATGTCATGATGAAGCAAACCTGGGCACTGATGGGAAAACCTAAATTGATATATTCCCCTATCAGGATTAGGATGGCTAACCAGCAAGATGTAATCCTGTTTGGAAGGCTGGAGCGTGTCCCTGTGGACATCGACCAAGTAAGGACGTTTGCAGACTTCGAGGTGATTGAGATAGTTGATGATAGTTGTCCCTACCTTGTACTATTAGGAATTGATTAGGCTTTCAATAATTCCACTGTGGTTGATTTAAAGAAAAGGAGAATGACATTTGAAGGAAATGGACATAGGGTCATTGCACCTTTGGATCCTGATGAAGGTCGGAGATACACAGAGCCCATCAGAGAAGAAGACCATGCATATGAACTAGAAAACATATACAAATTAATAGCCAGACAGCAGGACTACATTAATCTTACAACAGATGGGAATTTGAGCTGGCAAAGTGACATCTCATGCTCATCATATTCAGTAGAAGCACTAGAGAACTGGCAGAACAAAATGTACGAAGTATATACAAGGATATGTGCTAGAGTAACCAGAGAAGTTCGTTGGATCGGAACAACAATAAGTAACTTGCCCACCCTTGATGGTCTAAATCACTTAGAAGCATTCTTAGTGAACTTTGAAGAAATTGTACCAACACAACAAAGATTGTTGGCAATGGATGAGGCCCTGAAATCAACTCCAGTGAGATGGTGGGGGACACACAAAAACAATATTACAGACTGGGTACAATGTTTCACTTTGATGACAGCACGATTTTTCAGAGAAAGTAGAAGGCTATGAAGTTAGGTACACATGTTGAAGTTGTCTGAAGGACCATGTGTGAAGTTGTGAGGAATCTTGGAGCAACATTCCTCGAGAACAATGGTACACAAATTCATTAACACACTGGACACAACTCCCATCAACTAGTATCTTCAATCAGAATTATGCCTCATAATTGCAGATTGGGAAGGTATGACCCAGAACTTTGTAACTACGTTTTTGTTTGAAATCCAATATCCTACAGTCGATCAGGAATTACATGTTGTAAGACAGAAAGTGTTTGAGGAGGCACCTAGCCTCCCTTTGGAGCAAGAAGAGGATGAATGGACTGCGCCTCTTCAGAATTTGCAAGGTTGTTACAATATCAATGCAGTTGAAGACGATGATCCTAGTAATGTGAACATCATAGAAACAGAAGGCCAAAGAGATGTAGAATGACCAAGATTCGAACCACCTTTTGTTCGACAACCAATTAAAATAAAAAAAAATCAACATTGGAATAGAACAAACACCAAAACTTGCAAATGTTGGAGATTATTGGGATGTTGCCACCATTGACAAGATCACAAAGTTACTACATGAGTATTGGAACTTGTTTCCAACCAAGTTCACTGATATGAAGGTAATTAAAGGGCCCATGGGAGAGATGAGGATCCCTTTGAAACCATATGCAAGGCCAGTCAAATAGATACCCTACAGATTGAACCCTAAATATAAGGAGAAAGTGAAGATTGAACTTGACAGAATGCTGGAAGCAGGAATCATAGAACCTGTTGAAGAGTTAGAATGGATTATCCCTATGGTGGTACAAGATAAGAAGACAGGAGAAATTAGGATCTCTATAGATCTTAGGAATTTGAATGATGCCTATCTGCATGACCCAATCCCTATGCCATTCATTGACAAAGTGTTAGATAATGTAGGAGGACATGAGGTATATTCTTTTACAGATGGATTTTCAGGATACCACCAGATCCGGATTGCCAAGGGAGATCACCATAAGACCACATTTGCAATAGAATGGGGATCCTACCAGTATACAGTGATGCCATTTGGATTGAAGAATGCACCGGCCATCTTTTCCAGGGTAGTGGTTGAAGCGTTTAAGGAGTTTTTACATAAATTCCTGGAAGCATATTTTGATGACTGGACTGTTTTCAACATTTTGCAAAATCATATCAAATGTTTAAGACTAATGTTGGATAAGTGCATGCAGTGTTAGATTTCCTTGAACCTAAATAAGTGCATCTTATTTTCACCCTTTGGAGTGTTGTTGGGCCATATTGTGTGTAAGCAGGGATTGCTGGTAGATCCATCCAAGATTGCCATTATAGTCGATCTACCTCCTCATACTTCAGTCAAACAGTTGCACACTACACTGGGACATACTAGATACTAAAAGAAGTTCATTAAGGGTTGTGCATAGATCACAACACCCATGGAGAAGATTTTAAAGAAATACTATCAGTTTCATTGGATAGAAGAATGCCAGCAGAACTTCGACACACTGAAAAAGAAAATGGTTACTACACTCGTTCTGGTTTTCTCAGATTGGAGTAAGGAATTTCACATGCATGTCAATGAATATTCTATCACATTAGGAGCAGTTTTATCAAAACCAGGAGTTGGAGACATTGACCACCCGTTATCATTTGTTAGCAGGAAGCTATCAACAACTGAGATTAATTACACCACCACTGAGCGAGAAGGATTAGCCATGGTGTATGCACTGCAGAAGTTCTGCCACTACTTGTTGGGAGGACATTTTAAGATGTTCATTGATCATTTTGCGCTTAAATACCTAGTCAACAAGCCAATGTTGGGGGGAAGAATATGCAGATGGCTTCTGCTATTTCAGGAATATGATTTCGAGATCATGGTTAAGCTAAGAAGAATGAACAAAGGTCCTGACCACTTGTCGAGGTTGGAACATGGAGAAGAGCCTACTAGTTTGGAGGATACACTATTAGATGCACAGTTGTTGGCCATCAGGAAGGTTGATGATCACTTTGTAGAGATAGTACAGTTCTTGTCAATAGGAATGGCACCTAGTGACTATACAATTATTCAGAAGAAACAATTGGTAGTGCACGTTGCAGATGTTTCACTTATAGTTGGGCAACTATACAATATGGGACCTGATGAGATATTGAGGAGGTGTGTTATGGAAGCAGAGAGACTATTAATCCTTGCAAAATCACATGAAGGCATCGCGGGAGGACACTACGTAGGGAAAGCAACAACACAAAATATTCTTAGGGCTGGCCTTTGGTAGCCTAGTCTACACAAAGATGCTAAGGAATACTATAAGGCCTGTGATGTATGTGTTAGCGATATTTCTTGCCAGGGGGGTAGGAAATCAAATGAATGGGTTAAAACCCATTTGTCCAAGGTTTTTTGGGCGACAATGCGCCCGTGGTAAACAGTAAGCGAGATCGGATGGTCTGGATCAGCGCGCCCGGATCAACGGCGCACAGCAAATTTCGGACCCCCCTTGCCTTCCGACCTTTAAGCAAAGGGGGGGGGTCCGGAATCGGGGGCGCATCTCTCCGACGACCCAGATGAGCGCGCCTGGATCAACGGCGGAAAAGGTCATTCCGGACCCCCCCCCGCCTTTCTCCCTTTAAGCTGGAAGGGGGGGTCCGAAATTGTTGATGCAATTTCAGACGGCCACGATCGCAGTGCCCGGATCAACGGCGCTCATGCGGCCGCGATCCTCTTAGCTGCCCTGTGTTTAGCCATAGTGGACCCTCCTCCTGTCACTTCACTCACCCTATACCCGCTGGCCCTGTCGCCATGTGTCGCTTATCCATTCCTCCTCTCTGGTCCGCGTGGCCTCCCTTTCTGTCTGTCACCCACGCATCCCCTTCTTTTCACATCAGCTCCCCGCCTAGGGGTAGTTCCATCTCGAACGCCTTTCTACATGGCCTGTTGTCACCCCTCTCTATTATCACTTTCGCTCCTCTCCACTTCTTCCATGTGCCCCTCAATGCCATCGCTCCCACCATATCCCATAACCGTCCTTCAAGCCTGTCAGTTGTCCCAGATGGCAGCATGAGAAGTCCTCCCCATCCCGAGATGTTGAGTTGGCCTAACCTTCTCCAATCCCAAGAAGCAGTTATTGAAGCAGTTGGCGGTGGTTAGACATCGTCTCCGCCATAATGGGGACGTCCTATAACGAATTAAAAGCACGTCGATTTCGCCGGATAAACTGTCAGGAGACTGATCGCGTCTGTCATAAGTTGCACGACCATTCAAAGATCAGAGCTCCGTATTGTCAGAAGCCATGCAGACGCAAAGCCTTCAATGCACTCTCTTGGTTCCGCCGTTGTTGTTAGTTTGAGTATATGTAGGCGTTTTCGCCATTTTTGTATCGATCGATGGTAGAGCTAAGCTCCCGACTGTATAGTTTCAGCCATACTCCGGTTTCATGGTTATGCCTCTGTGTTTGAGATTTCTTGGTTTGTAACAAGCAGTTCTCCTTCTTTCCCATCTTTGTTCGTCTGTTACCTGAGGATTCACAGTAGTGCAGCTGGTCGCAACAAAGGATTTGTTGTGGCGTTGTCGTGCCCTCTGGTTTTTTATGTGTTCGAATGTAAAAGGATTTTGCGTTTGAGCTCATTTCTTCTTTAATCTGTTGTATACCGGATGTCTGCAATAGATCATTGCGCTCTTCTTGCGTAAATCTTCCACCTCCTCGCCTTTACTGCAACTCACTACTTGGAGTTTATCAAGACCTCACTCTGTCATGCGTTCCTGATCTGGTTTTTTAAGTTGGATTTATGCTATTCGGAGTCTTCCTCCATTTGATCACCTTTTAAAGCAAATCGTGACATTAAATCTGATGGGCTTCGGGCTCTGCTCCTGCTAGCAATCCAGGAGTGACTTCCGAACGCCAACAGTATGCCAAAGAGTTGGGAAACTATCCAAAAGAGATGAGATTCCTTTAGTGCCTCAGCTGACCTTACAGGAATTCAAGAAATGGGTTATTGACTTTGTGGGGCCTATAAACCCACCAGGAAAGCACACAGGATCTAGATACATAATCACTACGACAGAGTATTTGACCAGATGGGAAGAAGTAAGATAATTTAAGGACTGTAGTGCAACTATAGTTGCGCGCTTCATATTTGATGATATCATAACCAGGTTTGGATGCCCAAAAATCCTAATGAGCGATCAAGGCACACATTTTATTAACAAGACTATTGAAGCCTTGATTTAGGAATTTGAAGTTCACCATCAGAAGAGCACGCCCTATCATCCACAAGCAAATGGGATAGTTGAAGCATTCAATAATATCTTGGAGACAGTGTTGATGAATATATGCAGCGTGAACCGGGATGACTGGGATTTGAGAGTACCAGCAGTATTATGGGCCTATAGAACCACTTGCAAGACACTGACCATGCAGACCCCCTTTAAATTGGTCTATGGTCTAGAAGCAGTTGTACCCATGGAATATTTGGTTCCTAGTCTGGGAATTGTAGTGTTTATAGATATGGATGACACTAGAAATATGCAAGAGAGGCTTGTACAGTTGGTTGAACTGGAAGAAGACATATTTGTCGCAAGATTTCACCAGCAGGTTCAAAAAGAAAGAGAAAAGGCCTACCATGACAAACACATCAAGAAGAAATCTTTCAAGCAAGGAGATCTGGTATTGGTATATGATAGTAAGTTCATGAGGCATCTAGGGAAGTTCAGGATGCATTGGCTTGGGCCATATGAGGTTTCCTATGTTACAGAAGGAGGAGTTGCGTAGTTGAAGACTTTGACTGGAGAATGGAAGTAATTTTTGGTGAACGGAAGCCGGTTGAAATTGTATTATGACAACCATCTTCTTCGCAGCTCTCAGTAAAAGAATAAGGACAAGAATCTAGGTACCAGGTGTAGTTTAAAATGGGTACCAGACACAGAAAAGACAGTCTGCACATAGAAGGGAGGGACATAGCAAAAAGCACAGGCTACCCTATGCAGTCTGAAATCAAAATGAAACATAAAGTTCAGACCTGAAGTGCCTCGGAACGAGTCACAGGTGAGTGTTGGGGGCCTATTGGCCCTTGGATATGGAAGCAAGTGAATATTAAGGTAGAAAAGGAAAAATGTGAACATCGTGGAAGACACAGTGACTGATACTGGGTCGAAGTGAGCAAAAGAGCATAAAATATGGAGTGAATTAAGAGAAAGAAAGTCGTTGGAATAGGAGATCGAGGATGACAGATCAAAAAGGAAGAGGGATTGTGGACAATTCAGTAAGCAAAAGAAGATGTCAAAATATTATTTAGACCACGCATGAAGGAAGGAAAGACAGGTTGGCGAAGCCCTAAAAACGCGGGTCAAGTTGACCTAGGGTTTTGTTATATAGGGTTTTGACACTTAGATTTCAGCCTAAGGGTGTCTGAGAGATATTGTAATGTATAAATAAAGGTCTAAAGGACCTGGGATGGTGTGGTGCTAAGTTGGTTGAGAGTTCATTGTTATTGTGTGATTGAGTAAGTACTTCTGTGTGAGAGAGAAGTGTTGAGTGTGAGAGCCTTCTGGTATTATAGGATATTCAGCTGGGTGCACAGGAAGGGGAGATAAAGAGAGAGAAGAAGAGAAGATCTTCTAGCTAAGAGTGCAGATAAGAACTGTATGCTTCCATCTTAATATATCATAAAGCACAGTTCTATGGGTGTATCCCTAGGGAGAGGGTGAACCACATATATCTTGTGTTAGGTGTGATTGATGTTGTTTTCTCTATCATTTGATATGTTGCTATTGTGATATTATGTTAGATCTGAAATATAACTTCGGCAATAGGTTTAAAGAAGATAAAGAATAACTAAGTGATTGTGTGTTGTTGTTTTGAATCCACTCTACATTTCCTCTGGTTGTAGACACCTGTGTCCTGCAACCCCCTATAGCTACTTTGGGTGAGACTACATCTTCTTCGTAGGTGTTGCCGAAAGGGCCAGTAGTTAGGGATTTTTGGTGCGTTGTTAGAGATGAACCCTGGGTCTGCCCCTATGCCAACATGTGTTTTTCAATAAAACATGTGTAGGTGGAAGAAGATGCCTTGAATGTGGTAATATGACATTGTTCCATAGGAATTTTTGTATGGAAATTGCATACTCTGGATTGTTAAATATCATGGTCACATGGAGGAGATATGAGTATGATACTATGAATCCATCCTCTTCTTCGAGTGTGGCCTATAAGAGGATTGAATTTATTGAGGATGATATATTTGTTTCATATTTCATGGGGAAGTTTGAAAACTAGATTTATAAATATATCAAACACTCTCATAAGTCTAGGTGGCATCTTGGAAAATTGTAGGTGACAAGATTCCCAATTCAAACAATATCACAAGGTATTTGAGCATGGTAAAATCATATCAGTGGTATAATTTTACAATAATTACACCCCCAGATGATCCGTCGGATCTCAACATATGTGCATGTAAAAGCTATGAATGCTTATCATTAGTTTGCAATTTGATTATTTAAAAGCATTAATGTGATGATTAAATGTTGAAATCTGCAAAACTGAAAGCAATAGAAAGAGATTATGGAACAAAAAATGAGAGACAAGAACAAAAGAGTTTGATAACGGAGTTCACCCCCTTCACTGGGCTACGTCTCCGGGTCCCTCTCCAATGGGTACTGATCCAATTAATGGCTTTTAAAAATGGTACAAAATATTTATGGACATCAACTTCGGCAACAGAACAGTATGCTGTACAGAAGCCTTCAAGACCTCCTCTCTGAAAATTACCAAATGGCCTTCAAAATACAAAGAAGCCAATTGATGCAGAGCATGGTCGACTTCAGAAAGAACACAACATTGGAACAATTTTACAGCAAAAACGCTTTCTTCTATTCCCCGTCTCTGTAAAACGAATTCAACAGTTGTTCAAAACGGAATGTTGGACAAATTTCAATGAATATCTCCTCCGTCCTCTGTCTGCGTCCTCTGGCAGTTTTTCAAAACGGAATGCTGGACAAATTGAAACGAATTTCTCCTCCGTCCACTGGCTGTGTCCTCTGGCAGTTGTTCAAAACGGAATGCTGGACAAATTGAAACGAATTTCTCCTCCGTCCACTGGCTGCGTCCTCTGCTGCGTCCTCTGGCAAAACCCTTGGTTATAAAGGTGCAAGTCAAGGGTTCAATCCCGTCTTGGGCGCATTGGATTTCAATTCTGCGAGATTTTTGATAACAAATCCCGACTTAGGCGCATTGGATTCGCCCACCAAAACGTTGCAACGGATGTACCAAATGTTATGCTCGCCATTCATTGAACCATATTACAACTCGACCAAATCTGTGATCTGCCAAAACAAATGTTGCACCGAATGGTATAACTGCCAGATAAACCATCTACCAAATGTTGCAACCACCCGATGTTACAACTAATCGTGTGAACAAACTGCGCACCCAACTCTAAACGGTTATGGAATAACTCCATGCGATGATTATGCGCACTCCATGTTACAAATGTTGTCGACGTTGCAATGAACCATTTAGTTATACATTGGATGTGTTGAAAACTTATACAATGAAGCTTTGATTTTATATACCATAACCAATAGCCATGTATGCATTGCTACTTCACTGGCATTGTACCATTTTCTCCTTTATTTGGATCAGTGTACTTTCATGACGAATGACCCCCTGGATCACCAGAGAGAGATACAACGTGGATATTATCATTCTAACCAAGTATTTTATGTGTTTTTATTTTCTATAGTCTAGAATCACACAATGTGTTTAAGGAGTACCATTTTTAGGTAAGTGATGACCGTGAGCATGACACAATATTTGTTTAGCATTGTTTTGGGTTGATCTATGAATCATTTAGAAATAACCATATAGCATTTACAAAGCACTAGATTTGGTTTGATGTGTGTGTGTGTCCATTCAAATTGGCATGCTCCTTTTATTGGTTAAGCTGACTTCATAAGAAAATTGGAGTTTGACATACCGAGAACTTTTTTGAGACAAGGAACGGAGAGGGAGAAGATGATGGCATGGGTTCTTGTGTGGAATAAGCACTCAAGAGGTACCAAATGAGCCATGATGCAGTTCAACTCAAACCATATGTCAAAGTAGTCCACTATTTCATATTTCATTTAGGGCATGAAGGTCATGAATAAGCAAGGTCGATGTGCTAGTAAGAGACTACAGTGTGAAAATTGAAGCTCAAATTTTCAACATACTTAGAAACATGTGTTTAGTAGAAAAAATATATTTGATATTTAATATGATGCAGGTTATTTTGGAATGTTACACTTGGTGATGTCAATAGATCCATGTCTTGGTATTATCAAACTATGCATGGCACAAGAGAATTACATTATGTTAGGAGTAAATACATGGGTGGCATATTTTCCATTGAGACATGAACGTATGCATACTTTTGTAGATTTTTCATTCATGTAGAGGGATGTGCACTTGATGGATGTGAAAATCATGGATATGTGAAACACCGGAAATATGTCCCTTTTAATTTGAAGCGGTCACATCCAATACCGATATGGCAAGAGGTGCATGCTGAAGAGATCGCGGTTTCACCAGATCATGATCAGGTTTTTGATATTACTAGGGAAGGTATATGAATTCATTAATGGTCTATTTATAGATTAATTGTGCTTGTATTTGGCATCTTCAAATTTTTGTTTAAACAAGTTCAAACTTGAATAAACATATATTGGTTATTATTTTTAATTGTGGATACAAGCAATGTATTGTTGTCATTGCACCACAAGGAAATTAAGAGAATGTGGCCTACTATTTTATGTGATGCACATAAATAAAATGCAATTTTATATGGCCATATCAATATGGAGATTACACATCTAGATTTGCAACATGGTTGTGATGGGTCACTTTTTTGAAAAAGTGAAAAAAAGGGTGATTATATTATCTATATAGATTTCATGTCTAAATTTATATCATGTCAATATTGTCATTTGGTAATAGAAACTTAGATACAACTCATGGAAATCAAAGTGAAGATATGAATCGAGGAGATGGAAGCAGGTGGATGTTAGCCGTGAAAGTATCATGGAGACTTGCATTCCCATAACCCTTTGGCCATATAAGTAAAGTATAGGTCACTTTTGAGGTGGACCTAGTTGGTGCACAAACTTATTCTACAATTAATTTGTAATTGAGGAAATAAATAATCCCCTATTTTTAGAATTGAATTGGCTTCTTATAATTTATGAGAATTTTAATTTTGCATTGTGCTTTCACTGTAATTGTTGTGCACTTTGATAAACCATAGACTAAAAGCCTACATTAGATATTTTATTTATTTCATTTTCCGAATCAATAGTATATTAGTGATAATGAGTTGAGTCAAAGCATTATGAAAAACATGGTGGTGAAATCCCTAGAATACGAGGTTTTAGTTTCAATATATTCTTTTGTTTCAACAAAACCCATTTACTTTTTCAAATCCATATGTGAACTCATGCTTATGTATTTAATTGGATTCCATCCAATAAACATAGTGGAATTTAGATGACCTAACTCTTTATTATGTTGATTATTTGGGTTCGTTGTCATTGATGTCAACACTTGAAGAAATTATGGTAGCACAAAGGCTTGGGTAATAGACCCAAGTTTGTTTGATGTATAATGGTACGAGTTTTAATATATTTGAAGGTAATACTATTCTATATGGATAATAAATGTCATTCCATTTCTTGTGGTATGTGGAAGGTCACATAACTCCTCCTGGTTAGAGAGTTATGGCCATGTGAAGTTGGAGAACCCTCATGAGTCATCTAGAAGCCCCAAAAGGTCAAAGTAGTCAAAGTGGTTGCAAAGAAGAAATTGTTTAAATAATAAAGTGAAGTGATGAGTGTACTATAATTCAAAGTGGATACAAAATAAATTATTTAAATAATAAAGTTAATGGAGAAATTACTAAGTGGGCAAGTGGGTTAGCCCTAAAATAAGGAAAGTGGTTTAAGTCTTAAAAGATTTTAGAAGGTAAATAATAAAGTGAAGTGATGAGTGTACTATAAGTCAAAGTGGATAAAAAAGAAATTATTTAAATAATAAAGTTAATTGAGAAATTACTAAGTGGACAAGTGGTTAAAAGTGGGTTAACCCTAAAATAAGGAAAGTGGGTTAAGATGGTTAAAAGGTAACCCCTTGAGGAAGCTACATGAAAGTATAAATAAGAGGAAAGGCTCTCTAATTTTAATAACACTTGAGCATATTGAATATCTACAAGTGATTGAGGTAACCAAAGGATATCTAAGACGAATTTCAAAGGGAAGGTGAAGTAAACAAGCCCAAAATTCAAGGGAGGATAAATTCTTTTGATGATGTTTTCTAAGGTATGTTATTTACAAGTCATCTCACCATTTTCGAAATAATTTTTTTTCTATAATGATTCAGACCGTGAAATTGGGCATCCATTGAGGAAACATATTCAAGTATCTATAATAAAAAATTTATCTTGTGGCTCGTTGCAGTTGTGGAGTTACACTCCGTGGAAAATAGGGTTTGTGGCTAGTCCTGAAACTAGTCTAAAACAAGTGTTTCGATTAAAAATGTCATAACGTCTTCACAACATATCTAAATTCAGCAATACCAAATGTATTGATTAGAGTACAGTCTATATTATTCTTTGTACCAGTTTTAGATCCATACAACAAATATTTCGTGCGGGACACACTCTACAAGTTCGCTCTCTAGAATAAGTCGAAATTCAACAAGGTATGTCATTTTTTCTATAACTCCTTTTCTGAGAGGTTCCAAGTAGTGAAACCCAGAAGAATTGCATAAAAGACACTGAAGAATATTGTGTACTATTTTCATATCTTTATTCATTATAGGTAAATAGTTATGATTATTTAAAGTTAGGGTTCTTGACTAATCCAAAATTAGTCATGTGAGACTAAAGTAAAGTTTGATGAAAATGCTAGTCTCTTGTTGTTAAAGTTAAGGTTTGCAGGTATGTGATCATATACACCAGGTCTATTACATAGTTACAAATCATATTTGGATGATGAAATTGATGAGGGATTTTGGTTGAGGTACATGTTGGGTACATGGTTGAGACAAGTAGTTGATGAGTTGGCACATACATGAGGTG
>ML789755.1:180413-199550 GCA_009831015.1 Picea engelmannii | reverse complement strand
TGTTTGGCCTCCCACCGGTGTTGGGAGGTATCCCTGGTTTTACCACTTCATTGATTAAACCTCGTCACTGACCCTTGAGTGTAGCAATGTTTAGTTCATACTTTCTTGGGACTACCTTGCTAGGTGAAACTACCCAAAACAACCCATCCAACAAGCCTTCCTCCTTAGAAACTGACACTCGACAACCAACCATAGTGGAAATACCACAAAACCTACCATATATGACTTCATTAAATCTTGTCTATTTGAAAAATATCACCAATGACCCCATCTTACACAATGCCACTTACTTGTCCATGTCGATCAAGCTCCCCTCAACCATTCCCAAGTTTGACAAGAAATCGAGAGAAAACCCTTCCAACGATGTCTTGAAATTTCACCTATGGTTCTCATCCAACAACATCATCGATGATTCCATCCAGCTACGACTATTTCAACAAACCTTAATGGGTCCCTTGGAAACATGGTACATAGACAAAAAAGAAGGGTCCAATGCAACCTTCACATCTTTGGGCAAGGCTTTCTTGGCCTTTTTTCAGTTACCCATACACCATGACACTAGTTTGGAAATCCTTTTGAATATTCGTCAAAACACTTCTATCCATTTCATGGATCACTTTCACGAATGGCTTTAATGAAGGATCCTATGTAAAACTGAAGTCACCAAGGAACTAATCCTATATTGGTTCCTTAAGTCTCCTTTTACCCTCATTAAAAAATGCATGGCCACACAATGCCACAAATTGAAGAAGAGGCCATAACCAAAACCAAACACTTCTATTTAATCTATTCACAGTCTGATTGATTCTATATGATGCTCCTTGACCCCTACCATTTGGTCAAGAAAAAACTAGATCATCCCATTCAACAATCGGACTAATTGGGTCCATGACCCACCTCAACTCCTATGGTATCCCTACACCTCTGCATGACACTAGTCAATAAAATAATCTATATGGAGGAGACCCTTTCTACCCTCCTATCATGGGCACACCTTATGTACCTGATATCCCACTCTCCTCTTCCCCTCCTCCAATAGCTAGGGGGCACAACCTTGCTCATCTCACGAATCATTTACCTTTGTCAGGTATAAATTCCCATGCATATGCATGGACCTTCAAGAAACCCAAGTTGAAATGGAGGAACCTCAACTTCATATGATCTATATGGACCTCCCCAACATAGTAACACATATTATCCATTCCTTAGTCCCCCACAACCCAATGCCATGCCACCACCAACATAACAGTAGGTTGGTGTCAATTTTGTCCAACCTTTTCTAGTACAATAAGTTCAAGCATTTGAACAACTGAATATGATTAACCCTTAGACCCAACAGAACAATTCAAAGAAGAAGGGAAAAAATAAACCCAATGTTAACTACGGACAAGGGGCAACCCCCAACAACATAACTCAAATAGGGGGCAACCCTAATGCTAGTAATTAAAACTAGAACATTGCAAACAAAAATGGCTATTGATGCCAGGGGAAGAACAACAACCTCAAAACCAACTTCCCCTTGTGCATTATGTTGTGAGTATGGTCATTATACTCACCATTGCCCAAAAATTTCATATTTCAAAAGGATGATGAATTGTATGAATATCCAAGGATTCCCTACCCCTCAGGGTACTCCACATGTTCAACAGAACTTCCCTCCATATCCACCACCAAAAATTTTACACAACCCCTTCCCTCAATAAGGAGTTGTGTCTACACAAGAAGATATTGATCCCTCCTCCTAGTTGATGGGACAATACCCCACACCAGGACTAGCTCAACCCATAAACTCTTCAACTCATAGCATTCTCATGACATTTGAAGACACCCACCTTAAGACTTGTGGCCATCAATAAGATATTCCTCCCGACTCTAATATGAACACATCGGATGCCACCCAATTACTAGAAATTTACCCTTTGATTATCTTGTGTCCTAGTGGTGACCCTACTCCACGAGTATTGAGGGAACCTCTATGACGTACTTCTTATGAACTGCATGCATGGGAAACACATGGCTATATCATTGTGGGTGACTTGGCTTGGTCTCTTGCAACCATGTTCATACTTGAGCTCTTGCAAACTTTCACTTCAAAAAGGAAATATTTTCTATCCACATTGGAGGTAGTCGAGCCTTACAACTCGTGCCTCATTACTTTCGATTTGGACAACTCAGAACATTAGTTTCACTCCTTGTCTACCTTCCAAATTGCAATCATGGTTCATAAAATCACAATTCACCAATGCATTGTTGATAAGGGAGCATCCATATGCATTATGTCCAAAAAAATCTAGAAGAAGATAAGATCCCCTGAGCTGACCCCTTCTACTATCACTCTTCGGGCCTACAACATTCTCCTCAAACATAGCTACATGTACATTATGAAGGGAATTTCCTCATCTATGTTTTGCACCATGAGTTCCCCCCACAATGAGAAGGTCATAACAATAGACTAATTGACACATTATGAACCTCTCCCCACCGTAAACTTGGATAATATCCTTCCCCTCATTGGGGCAGAACCATAATTTTCACAATTCGTGGAAATGGGTCCAGGGATATTTCAAGGCCCCTCTCTCCATGGCACATACCAAGGTGATCCACCATGCATACCACTTTCTAACTCTACCCAAGTTTGCATACTCAATTATGCTATGTAAGAACCAATTCCCTAGTATACCCCTGAGATGCCACCCATGTACCCACATGTACCTTCATAGGACACTCATCACCCCCTAACCCAAATATCATTCTTATACCACCACCAAAATTTATGATGTACCAGGTGGCATCTATGCTCATGCTTCCTGACATGGCAATAGTAATACCTATTTGGTATCTTGACCCACCATCTATGGTACCAATACCTTCACTCATCCTCAAATCTTTGCATTACCTATTTAGACCCCAATTAACCCATTATTTCCACAACATGGTCACATAGTTGGGGGAAAGAATACCAACATTGGGGGGAAAGAAGAAAAAGGATATGGGCACTACTCAGAACCCACCTTGATTTCAACACCACTACACTGTCTAAGAAGCACAAGGCCACCCAACAAATTTGTGTCCCACTCTTCTAGAGTTAATAAGCCTCATTCATTTACCTAGGAAGAACCTTTGTTTCCCACCCTAGTGGGAACATCCACAAGATCTACACAAGAGTATATCTCGGGCCCCATGAAATAATACATTGTGCACCAAATTCATGCCATCAGAAGGGACCTTAAAACATCAAGGAATAGGTTGTATTCTCCACTTTCATCAATATAATACAGTAATACATTTATTTCCTATAAAATTGTCTCCATTTTTATTGCATAATTCCTTGATCTTATGCATAGGTTTCATTGGAATATATATATATATATATATATATATATATATATATATATAACATTTCTCTCTCTTTGTTGGTTTGTGTTTCTCAACAGGTTCAACATCCCACAGACCTTGAGATGGAGAAAGGACGACACTATCAAGGATCAAACAACATTTAACAGTGTGTTGTTTATCCCTCATTGAAATAGTATACATTACAATGGAAATCTAAGGAGAAGTTTGTATTCTGTCATGTTTTGTTCTAATTTCTTGTTGAAGTTAGGGAGATTAATTCGTGTCAACACTTACCGATTTGTCTAGTAACAAAATTGGCGACCATATTGGGGATCGTCCTCTTTTGGTATTTTCTTCTTTTTGTTGTTGGCTTGCCTGATTTTATTGATTTTTCATTCTCTGAGTCACTAGATGATCCAAGTTGACTCTCAGATCCTGAAAGTTCATTGAAAAAACGTTGTCATCTTTTTATTTTTTCTCAAGTTTCAGTATTCGTCGCACCCTACTGTGAGAAGTAGTGCGACAATGTCACACACTGTCCTTATTTTTCCTATGATGATGCCTAAACTTTGCACTATCACACTATGACCTGCGATGATACTTAAACGTCACATTGTGTCACACCGTGACCTGCGATGATACCTAAACGTCGCACTGTGTCACAATGTGACCTGCGACAATTTCTGAGAAATTTTTTGAGTGACAGTATTTCTCTTTACCCAGATTCTTTATCATTGCTTGGGGTGAATTTTTTGTTCTATTGAATGATTTTTCACAGCTTGGTTTGCAATTTTTAGTTGATCTTGATCATTTTTCAAGTTTTGAAAGTCTTTCTCATAGGCTTCAAAGTTCTACCTTTCACTTGTTGCTACAAGGGTATAATCTCAGGGTTTCGTCCTTGAGTGCTTGTCAGTCAAGTTATTAATGATCGTTTTTGAGTTTTTAATTGTTGTTTATTAGAAAATGAATTTTGATTTCATTAATTAAACAAATAAGTTTTCTTGCTTTTGCACTTTTGGTTGTAATGTGAGTTAAGTTTGGGGAATTGCATTGTGAACGCATTCATTTTCTTGAAAGTATTTTTCTTTTTCTTTGATTCAGATCTCTTCTTTTATTGAAAAGTAAAAAAAGAATTGAAAATTGTCTTTCTATTCATAGTGTTTACAAGAAACGTTTTGCATTCTAGCTTTTGTTTAAAAGAGAAAATTGGAAAATTTTATTGCTTTGATTGTTTGATATCGAGATTGTTCAAAGTTTAAAGGAACTGTTATATTGCAACTTGTTGTATTTTGGAAAAAAGAATTGCATCTCATATCTCTTTGCATATTTTTGAGTCAAGGTCAAGCACTTCCTCAGTTTCATCTCCACTTCCTTTTTGAGTAAAACAACAACCATTAAAATTAAGCATAATTTTAAAATTTATCTAGTAACTTTTATTTTCTAGAACTCTTGTACACCAACATTAGCTAGGGCATAAAGATTTGGAATAGGTTGTGAGGAATACTCTCCAAAGAATCAAAACAAACAATAGTGTCTTGTGAATAGGGAGAGTTAAATCCACTTGATACATTTTTTCCTAGGAAGCCCTTCTAACACAAGGGTCAATCACGAGGTCACATTAAGGCCAACAGAGTTACTAACCCTGCGTTTTTAGTCCTAGTGTAGTGAATGCGTGTATTATTGGGTGTCAATTGAGAAGAAAACCATGCGCGAGCCTTCTCAAGGATATTTCGGGCTTAGATACCCTGCCCTTGCATGTATATTAGACTATCAACTGCTTCCCCAGTGATCATTTTCATAATTGGTAAAATTAGTAGCCTACATCATTAGCATCTTTACATGAGATGACTGTGGAGGGGAAAGCGATTCAGTCCCCTGTTCTCTCCTAAGGGCTGTGCAACCTCCCGGTCTAGGATTGATCAAGAAATTGAGTCGGATTGACTCTTTGGGTCTCTGGTAGACTCCAAAGCCACCTACACATGTCCTTTCTCCAAATACACAAGTCATAGGAGACCCACGGTTCTCTCTTGAGCACTGTCCAACTTCCACGTGAACTGGACACAAGCTCCTCTCGGCTAAACACCTACTCTCCCATGACCATGACTGTGACCATCCGCCTGACCGATAGGCGCTTCATGACTTCACGTGTCGTGTGGTTGTACCTATGCCAACCTCAAATATCTGATTCCTAAAATCCAAAGTGGGGTCTAGCGCATGTTAGCTCCTCCCTTATCCTTCAATGATAAGAGCCCTCACTATGACCCGAAGCTAATCGCTCAAAAACTATGTGATTTCGCATATCAGGACTTCACATTTCGTGAAGTTGGAGGAGCGCTCACCTCCCTTCTCCCGATATCCCTCTAGGCAATCAACAGTCCAGATATCTCCTTGATCTAACGGCTCAGATCAAATCATGATTTCACAAGTTCTTATGACTCTACCTTTGACCTCTCCGAGTCATGAGTCAGTGAAACATTGACCTCTTGCCAAGTGTCCCCTTTGATGGACGGTTCCAATGATTTCAGAATTTGGAAACCCCGCCCCTCCTATGTTCTTTCAAGCTTATAGTTCATGCACTTTACCTTGATTGGACGACTATGATTCTTTTGCACTCATACCGAATGGATGAGATCCTTCCTCCTCAGTGCTTGCTCCTCACTATTTGGATGTTGATCGAATGGTCCAGATATTTCCCCTGAGCTTATGCTTTCTTCGAAATTAGAAGGTTTTCGAGGGATTCAAAGGCCTCGACCTTTGTCCTTACTGCGAGTCTATTTCTTGGATCTCACTAACACTTATAAAGAGTTTTATTCCTCCTAAGCTTGGTCTCATGAAGACTTCGACTTCCCACACACTCCTTTCAATTTAGGGATTTTGATAACTCAGATCTGAAGGATTTCTCGAAGATAAATTCCTCTCATCCTCCTGGCATTCTCCTTTACTAGTTCTTTGACTTCTCACAAAGTCCCTTCAACACTTAGTCGAATCTCGGTTCTATGCACTCCTTGCACTAGATCTTTACGCAAGGTTCAAATTCTTGTGGACGACTGTGCACGCCTTGCACTAGTCTCTTTGCACTCCTTGCAAAGGGAAAGTTTCATGCTGTCTCTTCTCAGCTACAGAACCGAATTAGACTCTGTCAATGAACTCCTTGCGTTCTATGTGCACACCTTGCACCACTTCAACAGAAGAGGAACAATTGAAACTTATACTAACATTCACAGTTCCTTCTATTCATATCGAAATTCATTCACTCATTCATGAAAACACAATAACAGAGAATTGAAAAACAATGTCCACACCATGCATTGGGTCAATTTTTCCTCTGTTATATTCAAAGTGAAAATGGCTACAACTGAAATAAAAAAAAAACAACTAAAAACTGAAATCTCCTCCTAACTTGCAGTTATCTACCCTGCAGCCAACCTCATTTGGGCGTACAAAACCTCTATTTATAGAGGGATCTTAGGGTTTCCCTCGGCTACTTGTCTACTCTAAAACTTAACCTAATGACTATTTAGACCAGTCGCATTCTAGAGCCAGAGTGGAAACTCTCGCTTCTTCGCTCGCGATTGCTCAAGCGTGCCTCAAAAGATTATTTTGGCACTGAGTTAAGGCATACTTCAAAATGTCTGTTGCAACTGCCAACGTTGAGATCCCATACAAACTCCCAGACGTTGATAGGTTCTTCTCTGCGTGCTTGCCAGCGATGCTCCTTCATCATACTCCCCTTGAAAAAAATTCATCGACTCATGTCCATGAGCTCCTGCACCAACTTTCCATACTTCTCTATAGAAGCTTCATTTTCCCAACTAGCATCTTCTATTGGGTGTCCCTTCCACTTGACCAGATATTCAAAATAGGTCTTCCTCCTGGTCTTTTTTCCAATCCTCTGACAAAAAATCTTCTCCATCTATGGTTTTTCTTCTATAGGCATGTGTTTCTCCCACTAGACCTTCTTTCGATCTTTTGATCTTTCTATGTCATCTTTCCTATAATGATACAGGTATGAAACATTGAATATGGGCGATATGCCCAGATCATTTTCCAGCTCAATCTCGTAGGCGTTTGCATCAAACTTCCTCAAGATCTTACATGGTCTTATTTTCTTCATTTTTAACTTGTTATATGTTCCCCTAGGGAACCTTTCTTTCCTGGGATGTGCCAGAACATGATCTCCTACTTCAAATTGAATTTATCTACAGTGTTGATTAGCTCTGTGCTTGTACTCCTGGTTAGAACTCTGCAACTGTCCTCTGATCTGGCTATGGAGCTTATGCATTTCTGCAACAAAATCTTTTGCTCCAACGCTCCTGATCTCACTTTGTTCCAAGCCTCTCAACTCAGACACTCCCCTGGGTTACATTCCATGCAATATTTGGAATGGTCTATTTCTAGTGCTCCTGTTTGGTGAATCATTGTATGCAAATTCTGCTTGTGGAAGAATCCGATCCCACTGATTATGGTGTTCGATAACCAGACTCCTCAACAAGTTTCCAAAACTTCTATTTACCACCTCACTCTGTCCATCTGTTTGAGGATGATAGGATGAGCTAAAGGAAAAATATGTCCCCAACTTCTTCCACAGTTTTGCCCAAAAGTGACCAACAAATTTTATGTCTCTGTCCGAGACAATGCTTCTGGGTAGGCCGTTAAGTCTTACAACTTCCTTGAAAAATAGATTTGCAACATGTGTTGCATCACTGGTCTTATGGCATGGGATAAAATGTGCCATCTTTGAAAATCTATCCACCACCACAAATATGGAATCAAATCCTCTTTGCATTCTTGGCAGTCCCAACACAAAATCCATGCTTATTGCATCCCAAGGCCTCTCTGGTATTGACAATGGTTGATACAATCAGTGTTATGTCTTTTCCCTTTTGCATGTTGGCAGATTCTACATCTGTTCACAAACTTTATCTCTTTTGTTCTCATACCTAGCCAATAGTATGAACTGCTCAACTGTGCAAATGTTTTGTCACGATCGAAATGTCTAGCCAATCCTCCACTATGTTTTTCCTTCAGAAGGTTATCCCTCATTGAGAATTTTGGTATGCACAATTGATTTCCCTTGAACAACAATCCCTCTTGAATCATATACTCAGTCCACTCGCTTTTGTCTCTCAGCACAGGGTTCACACATGCTTCGTATACTTCCTTGAAATCTGTATCATCACAATACATGTCCTTAAGGTGTTCAAACCCCAAGGTATTCACCTAAAATTCTTGTAGAATCAAGCATCTCCTACTTAATGCATCGACAACTTTGTTAGAATTCCCAACAATCTGTTTTATGACAAAAGTAAAATTATGCATAAATTCAACCCATTTTTCATGCCTCTGATTCAATTTTTCTTATCTGGTTATGAATTGTAAATCTTGGTTATCACTATACAAGACAAATTATTGTGGGATAAGGTAATGTCTTCATTTCTTCAACGATTAAATTATGGCATAAAACTCCTTATCATACGTGGAGTATTTTCTCTTGGTCTCATTCGATTTCTCACTGAAATAGGCAACAGATCTATTATCTTGGCTCAAAACGGCTCCTATTGCAACTCCACTTGCATCACATCTCACCTAAAATGTCTTTTCAAAATTCGACAAGACCAGAATTGATGATTTTGTTATTTTCTCATTCAATATATTGAAGCTCCTCTCAGCTTCCTCTGTCCAATTAAAACACTTGTGCTTATTCTTTATTGTATCCATCATTGGTGCACAAATTCCACTGTAGTCTCTAATGAACTTCCTATAGAAGCTCGCTAATCCATGGAAGCTTCTTACTTCAAACATGCTCCTTGGTGAAGAAAATTATTTGATTTCTTTCACCTTCTCAGGATCCATCTTCAATTCATTTCAAGAGATCACAAAACCCAAGTAAATGAGTTATGTCTTCATAAAAGAGGACTTCTTCAGATTTATCAATAGCTTCTCCTGTTGTAGTCTCCTCATCACTAATGTTAGGTGCCTCAAATTCTCCTCTTTAGTCATTATAAAGATCAGTATATCATCCAGATATACAACCACAAACTTTCCACTGAAATCCTTCAGTATTTAATTCATCAGCCTCATAAAAGTACTTGAAGCATTTGTTAAGCCAAATGGCATAACAAGACACTCATACAACCCTTCATTTTTCTTAAAGTTTGTCTTCCACTCATCACCTTCTCTCATTCTAATCTGGTGATATCCACTTTTCAAATCTATCTTAGAAAAGAAATTGTATCCACTTAAATAGTCCATTAAATCATCCATTCTTGGTAAAGGAAATCTATACCTGATGGTGATATTGTTAATGGATCTTGAGTCTGTACACATTCTCCATCCTCCATCCTTATTTGGACTCAACACAGTTGGTACTGTGCATGAACTCAAGCTTTCTCTGACCAAACCCTTGTCTAACAATTCCTGGACTTGGTTCTTTACCTCCACATTCTCTCGAGGTGTCAATCTATATGCTGCTTTATTTGGCATAATTTCTCCTGGTATCAAGTCAATATGGTGATTGATACTTTTGATGGGTGGAAATGAGTTAGGCATCTCATCCACCACTATGTCAGCAAAATTATCCAACAATTCATGAACTTCTTCAGGAAAATCATCCATCGAAGTACTTGTAAGAACAACTCTAGGTTTCCTCACCACAACAAATTGCATCTCCTGTTCTTCCTTGACATTTTTCAGGAGTTCCTTCCGGCTCATGAGAAGTATTCTTGTTCGTGATTCCTCCTTCACTTTCTTCTCTTCTATTGGCAACAACATGTGTGTTCTACCATTCTTCTCCAAGGTGTATGTATTTTTCCTCCCATCATGAATGACATTCCTATCAAACTTCCATGGTCTTCCCAACAAAATATGGCATACATCCATGGGAATTACATCACACATAATTTCATATCTATATCCTCCTATCTTAAATTCAACCAAGCATTTTTTAGTAACCATTACCTAGTTTTCTTTCTACAATCATGAGACTTTGTATGGCTTCATATGTGTAGTTGTCTCCAGCTCCAATTTTTCCACCATCTCTGTGGATACTAAGTTGTCAGTGCTCCCGCTGTCAATTATCACCTTTCATACTCTGTCTTTAGTCTTGCAAGTTGTTCTGAAGAGACTATTCCTCTACACTGGCCTTTCAACTTCTACCTCTGGTTTCAAGAGAACTTTCCCCAACATCAGGGATCTCCCACCCTCTGCTCCTTCTACTTCAACATCTCTTCACTGTGCTTCTAAAATGTGAGCTTCACCTCCTCCTTCTTTATTTTTCTTGGGACATTCTCAAGACATGTGCCCTGTCTTTCCGCAAGAACAACATCTTACTTCTCCTCCTCCTCTTCTTCTTCTTCCTCTAGAAGAACTTCTTCCACCACCCTATCTTCCTTGGGAATTTTCTCCTCTTTCCGAGTGACTGTTTTGTTTTTCATCCTCGTCCTTAGACTTATGTACCTTGTCATGGGTAAATCCCTTACCTCTAGTTGGGACTGGGATTTTACCTCTTCCTCGTTGGATTTGTTTTCTAGCCAAATTCTCCTATGATTTTAGTTCGAACTAATAATCATCCTCCACTGTCTTTACCGACATCATGCTGAGATCATCTTGGATTTCATATCTCAAGACATTCATGTACCTGGAAAATTTTTCTTCATCTCTCCCTTTATCTAGTTATGATGTTCAGCCTATAGAACTCCTCTGTGTACTCCTTAACTATCATCCTCTTATATCTCAGGTTCTGCATCTTCCTAAATAGATTGATCTGATAATATTTGGGCATGAACTTAGCCTTTAGCTTGACTACCATTTTGTCCCAATTCTTTATCTTTTGTTTTCCTTGGCTCCTCCTCTCAGCCTGCAGTTCATCCCACCACTGTGTTGCATGTCCTTCGAGTCGGGTGGCAACATGTTTCACTTTTTTCTCTTCATTGACATCTTCATAGTCGAAGTGTTTGTCCATGGATCTTATCCAATCCAATAGCTCTTCAACATCTAAATTGCCTTCATACATTGGGACCTCTATCTTGTCTCTGCCTCCCAATATAACAACTTCTCTCAGCAAGAATTCTTCGGCAACATCCTCTCCTACAACTTCTTAAACTTCTACCGCTTCACTCTATGCATTGTTGATGTCTCCAGTATCAGGTTCTCATCTATGCGTTGTCGCCATTATTTCTAATCTTGCACAAAGCTCTCGCATATCCCTTTCTACGGCTTGATTGGCTAAAGGTGCTTCCGCTCATCTCCTTGGTGGAATTTTGTTAATTGTCTGTCACACATAGAGTACAACTTTGAGTTATTTCTACCTCCTCTCCTTTGCATGTTGTCTGCAAGAAAAATTTCAGCTTTGATACCACTTGATGTAGTCCCCCCTTCTCTCCTAAGGGTTGTGTGACCTCCCGGTCTAGGATCGATCAAGAAACTAAGTCAGATCGACTCTTTGGGTCTCTACTAGACTCCAAACCCACCTACAAAGGTCCTTTCTCCAAAGACGTAGGTCGTAGAAGACCTGTGGTTCTCTCTTGAGCATTGTCCAACTTCCACGTGAACTGGACACTAGCTCCTCTCGGCTAAACTCCTACTCTCTCGTGACCACAACTGTGACCACCCGTCTGACCGACAGGTGCTTCATGACTTTGCAATTTGGGTGGTTGTACCTACGCCAATGTTGACTCTCCGATTCCTGAAATCTCGAAGTGGGGCCTACTGTGTGCTAGCTCCTACCTCATCCTTCGACAATATGAGCCCTCATTATGACCCGAGGCCAATCCCTTAAGCGCTTCACGATTTCATGTATCGGTACTTCACGTTTCAAGAAGTTGGAGGACTGCTCACCTCCCTTCTCCTGATATCTGAACTCCTAATATCCCCCTGGGTAACCAACGGTCCATATCTCTCCTTGATCCGATGACTCAGATCAAATCGTGATTTCACGATACGTGAGTTCTTATGACTCTTCCTTTGACCTCTATGAGTCATGAGTCAGTGAAATGTTGATCTCTCGCCAAGTGTCCCCTTTGATGGAAGGTTCTGATGATTTAAGAATTTCGCAACCCTTCCCCTCCTGTGTGCTTTCAAGTTTATCATTCATGCACTTTACCTTGATCATACGGCTACGATTTGTTTATGCTCAGATCGAATGACTGAGATCCTTCCTCCTTTATGCTTGCTCCTCGTTGTCTGGACATTGATCAAAGGGTCCAAATCTTTCCCCTGATCTTATGCTTTCTTTGGAATTAGAAGATTTTCGAGGGATTCAAAAGCCTCGACCTTTATCATTCCTGTAAGTTCGTTTCTTGCATCTCATTAACACTTATGAAGAGTTTTATTCCTCCTGAGCTTGGTCTCGTGAAGACTTTGACTTCTCGTGCACTCCTTGCATTTTATGGATTTCGATAACTCAGATCCGAAGGATTTCTCGAAGATAAATTCCTCTTACCCTCTTGGCGTTCTCCTTTCTTGGTTCTTCGACTTCTCGCAAAGTCCCTTCAACACTTAGTCGAATCTCGGGTCTGTGCACTCCGTGCACCAGATCTTTACGCAAGGTTCAAATTCTTGCGGACGACTGTGCACACCTTGCACCAATCTCTTTGCCCTCCTTGCAAAGGGAAATGTTTGTGCTATCTCTTTTGAGCTTCAGAACCAAAACAGATTCCGTCAATGCACTCCTTTCCTTTTGTGTGCACACCTTGCACCACATCAAAATAAGAGGAACAATTGAAACTTATCCTAACATTCACAATTCCTTCTATTCATATCGAAATTCATTCATTCATTCATGAAAACAAAATAACATAGAATTGCAAAACAATGTCCACATCATGCATTGGGTCAAATTTTCCTCTGTTATATTCAAAGTGAAAATGGATACAACTGAAATAAAAAAAACAACTAAAAACTGAAATCTCCTCCTAACCTGTAGTTCTCTAATTTGTAGCTATCACCCTACAGCCAACCTCATTTGGGCGTCCAAAAACTCTATTTATAGAGGGCTCTTGGGGTTTCCCCTCGCTACTTGTCTACTCTAAAACTTAACCTAACGACTATCTAGACTAGTCGCATTCCAGAGCCGGAGTGGAAACTCTCGCTTCTTCACTCGCGATTGCTCAAGCATGCCTCAAAAGAGTATTTCGGTGCCTATTTATTGCATAATTCAAAATGTCTGCTGCAATTGCCAGCATTGAGATCTCGTACAGACTCCCAGACACTGATAGGTTCTACTCTGCATGCTTGCCAGCGATGCTCCTGCATCAAAAAGTCTTCACGGTACCTGGAATCGACGTTGGCTAAACTCACTCGGTATCCTTGGAGGGTATACCCATGATTATGTGTGGGAGCTTGCACCAGGGTGTAAGTCCATTAAGCAAGCCATCAACGTAATTTTTTGACCCGCTTTATCCCACCCCCTTCTTGTCTTGATCTTGCGACGTTGGATTTCATCACCAACTAGTGATTTCAAAATAATAAGGTTTGTTTGTATGCTTAATATCTAGATTTTACTAATGAATGTTGTTTTTCTTCTCTAGTTGGCCATATATATTTTTTATTGTTTATTGGGTGTGGCTAACATCGGCCCTTGTCGTTCACGTAGGATGAAAGGATTGCCTCTGGAAGAATATGCCCCCTTGCTTCCTAATTCACCAGAGGGTCCTTCTCCTGAAGGAGTAGTCAATAACGACGAATCCTATGAGATCGGGAGTTCTACTCCATTTATTGAACCATCACTCCATGTGAATCCACTATTGATTGTTTCCCAAGACCCTATTTTGCTCAGAATAAACTCTTCTCGAGACTTTGTTGTTGAAGACTATCCTAGAATAACTTCGGGAACTTTCATAGAGTCTGGTGTGGGTGAACCACCATTTCCTAGTGAATCATTTAGATCCCATGTTCAAACTTCTAGAATTTTTAATCCTAGTTCTATCCTGGTCTGTTCTTTTTGGAGAACTCCCTTGGGACGCGATATTTTTGATAAACTAGGTATGAGTCCAAACCAACCTACATCACCACATGTACCTGTTACTTCTACTTTTTATACAATGCCTCCAAATCATTTTACTGGCACGACAAGTAATATTGATATGGTTTTAGACCCACTATTGGTTGGTACACATACAGTTCTTCCTAGACAGTTCACTAGCTCTACCACAGTCCCACAAGTTGCACCTTTTTCTATCGGAAGTTCGGTAACAATTCAAGCTCCTATTGGAACACCACTTCCTTATAGACCCAATCCATCACTTCCACCTGGGTATAATGCTCTTATTAGTTCTATTACTAATCCTACCCAGGGTCCATCTCGAGGACCTAGTATTTTTGTTCCACCTAGGTATAATGTTCTTAGTGGTTTTATTCCTAATCCTACCCAAGGTTTATCTGGAGGGCCTAGTCTTCCTCCACCACCTGGAGGATATAATATTTAAGGACCAACTGTCTCCAATCTTCTTGGAGGCACAAGTCATCTTGTTACTTCTGGTTTTCAACTTCCTGTTGGAGGATACTCATCTAGGGGTCAACCCCAAGTTGGGGGACATAATCCATTTTACGGGAAATCTATGCCTGGATTACAAACCCAACCTTGGAATTTTCGTTTTCAAGGAAATCAACAATTTTCTAGGGGGAAAACTGCTCAAAAAAATTATTTTGTACCCTCTTATCCCGGGCAACCTTTTTCAGGCACTTTCAATCCTACCTGGGGTCAAGATTTCCAATCCAAATCCCCTTTCCAAGGTGGCATTCCAAATCAAAATGCTAATGTTGGCTACTTGACTCAAAATCCTCCTCAACTGAATTTGAATGGACCCTCTAACTATATGCAAATGGAATATGATCTTATTGGTATACCTTAGGGATGATTTTAAGGATGGAATTATATATTAAAATATAGAAACATGGGCTAATCTTACTAGTCCTTAATATGCAAAATGCAAAATGTTTGGCGATAGTTTTGTAAAAATATTCAAATTTCTAAGGATTTTATATAGTTTCTATAAACTTTTGGTAGTTTTTAAGGTAAAATAATTTTATTCTATGGAATTCAGGCGAATCATTTTTAGAAAAAATGGAAATTAGCGAAAAAAAATTTGGGAAAAAACATGGAAAAATATCCCATTGATGAAATTTAACCCCTAAAATCATCTATGTGTAACATGCAGGATTACCTCGCCAAAGTTATTAGTTTCCTCAAGTTAACAAACAATTTTCATTTCTAGCTACTTTGGATTTATCGGATTTGTCTAGAATTCTAAATGATCCTATCTTACATTATCCTTTTTGGCCAGTTATACCTGCTAAATTACCATCAGACATCCCAAAGTTTGACGTTCAATCGGGAGAATATCCAAAAAATCATGTCATGAATTTTCATCTTTGGTGTTCATCCAACTCCTTGATGGATGACTCCATATGTCTACGTATTTTCAAACGTACTCTTACAGGTTCGACTGCCAAATGGTACATCGAATTGTTGAGAGGTTTCTTCAATGATTTCAATACCTTATCCAAGGATTTCTTGACACATTACCAACCGTCTATACGGTATGAGACATGAACGAAAATTTTAAGTTCATTTAAACAATCCTCTTCTACCAATATCTCATATCATATTCATGAGTGGAGGAGGAGACGACGAATAATAAAAGTTCCTCTTCCTAATCAATTATTGGTTGAGTGGTTCACAAAGTCACTCATCGGTCCTGTAGCTCGTGATGTTTCCATGGGGAGGTGTTGTCACTAAAAAACATGAGATCAATCATGCCCAATATTTGGATCTTCTTTATTCTCAAACGGGCACATTGTATGACTTGATCCCTATTGGTCACTATAATTGTTCAATTAATTCAAACAATCAAGTGATACATAAATTGTCAACCCAGGGAAGTTTGTTATTTCAAAGATAACCCCGCACTATATATGCTCAATTCCAAAAACAACTTAAAGTTGTAGTAAAGGAAACTATATTAATCACACTTGCCCTGAATGAACTGAAGTTCTGACTTAAATTACAGGAAAGCAACCTACCTATTGCAGATCTTAAAGATTAATCTAAGGAATCCTGGATTACATTAAAATATGAATTGCAACAGGAAAGAACAACTATTCTATAACCAGAGAACAGGACCCTTATTCTCAAGCAGAGACTTCAGCACCTTATTTCTGATTAACACTCTTTCATGAAAACAGTAATGCAAAGAAAGTTAACTCTATCTAGCAGAGAACAAGGCCATCTAATTCCTTCCTTTCTAAGCAGGAACCCTTAGCCCTATTTCTGATTAGCACACTTGTGAAAAATAACTGACATCTACAGAGAACAGGATAGTCTGATCCCTTCCTTTCTAAGCAGGAACCCTTAACCCAGCCTCTGGCTAGCACACTTGCAGAAGTAATGGAAATCTACAGAGAACAGGATAGTCTGATCCCTTCCTTTCTAAGCAGGAACCCTTAACCCAGCCTCTGTCTAGCACACTTACAAAAGTAATGGAAATCTACAGAGAACAGGATAGTCTGATCCCTTCCTTTCTAAGTAGGAACCCTTAACCCAGCCTCTGGCTAGCACACTTGCAGAAGTAATGGAAATCTACAGAGAACAGGATAGTCTGGTCCCTTCCTTTCTAAGCAGGAACCCTTAACCCAGCCTCTGGCTAGCACACTTGCAGAAGTAATGGAAATCTATAGAGAATAGGATAGTCTGATCCCTTCCTTTCTAAGCAGGAACCCTTAACCCAGCCTCTGGCTAGCACACTTGCAGAAGTAATGGAAATCTACAGAGAACAGGATAGTCTGATCCCTTCCTTTCTAAGCAAGAACCCTTAACCCAGCCTCTGGCTAGCTTCATAAAATCATCACACAAGATTGCTAATAAAAAGAATGTAACATTCAATAAACTAAAGTTCTTAACTAGACAGAGTTAGTAGTGTTTCAGCAAAGCAGAATTCATTAAAAGTAGTGTTTCAGCAGATGAAAGTTAATCAAGGCTTAAACAAAAATTATACTAACACAATCTAAAGCTAATGGGTGAATCTTGTGAAGAAGGTGGGCCCTCCCTTCTCACAAGATCCCCCTGAAACGAGAAAGCTAGAGAAGGATACTCAAAGAAGTCTTTTATTCATCTATCAAGATATCACATTACAGTCTGAAAATGAAATATCTTCCTCTCTCTGAAGCTTTCTCAATACATAAAACTTGGATCCCTCGAATGATGATTTCCTCTTATTTAAAGAGGAAACCCCTTCGATACCATTGATCAAAAATTACAATGTGTATCCGAGTCCTATCTTTAGTCGGATTTACTTTCTAAACCAGAATAGGATGTCCCAGTCTCGTGCAACAGAATGCTATTACAGGTGCTGAATGAGATATTTCTATTACAGTTGGAGTAACAACTTCTTCTCGTTGCTGCTGATGTTGTTTCAGCATCGCAATTCACAGGCTGTTTCAGCCACGTGAATTGCGCTCTTGACTGTGTCAGCATTCTTATGTAGGAGCGACGTTTGGTGCTTGTTGACCGCTGACTGTAATGGCTTCCTTTGTGTTTCAACATTGTTGGTCCTGGCGGTTTCCTCTGTGTTTCAGCATCGTCGGTCCTGGCAGTTTCCTCCGTGTTTCAGCATCTGCAGCTCTGGACTATGTGACAGCTTTGTGTTTCAGCATCTGCGACTCTGGACTGTGTAACAGCTCTGTGTTTCAGCATCTGAGCTCTGTGTTTCAGCATCTGTGACCTTGGTCTGTGTAACAGCTCTGTGTTTCGGCAACAGGCTTCAAATGCTAATCTGCAATTTGGACACTTATACATTTCTAATCAATGGTTAAGTACGAGAGTGATGCAAAATATTATGCAAAATAGATTAAACGTATAGTAATGAGAAGGGATGTTGTATACCTTTAGAATGATCAGATAAAGTGATAGTATGAGTTTAAATATGGGTGATCAAGAGTATAATAATGGGAAAAAGTATAGGCAAAAAGGTACATTGTGTGGTCCTAACATCCCCCCCAACTCAAGGTGTTGCGTGTCCTCAGGCAACTCACTCTAAATCAGAGTCTGGATACCGACTCTTAGCATGTAAGTTACTCAAGCAGTAACTGTGGGAGGTACTATCCGTTGGCGTTCTGAACCCTTGGACTTGCTGTAATCTTTTCCATGTTGTTGTTTCTGCCTTCTTAGGTAGCTTATAACTGACTTGATACCTTTCTATTGGCAACCAGAGGATGTGAAAATAAAACCGGTACCCTATCCAGTTTTCAGCACAATGTCTAACACACTGGATGTAATTAGGTATCCTGGAAAGTGATACCTCTAGGTTGGCAGGACCAAAAGGATTGTGTTCTTGTCTCTTCTCTGTGGATTGCTGCCAAAACAGGTTATTTGCCTGGAGGGCAGGAATCTCTATGGATCTGATGATGTGCTGACAATCTTGGAGCACTTCTGATTGTAGCTGTTGAACATGTTTAGTCACCCCTGGTTGTTTTAAGAACTCATAATATTCTGTGATAAATGTAGTTTCCTTCTGTGGTTCTGGTCTTATCCAGAGGAGGCGATTATCTTCATTGTGCTTAGCAGCCAAAAAGTCATCTTGCCACAAAATCTGATTATAGAGAAAGGAAGTGAATGCTCGAATTTGGATGTCCCCAACAAGGGGATTTATGTTTAGCAACCTGATCTCGGGAATGGCCTCATTATGAAAGTATGCCTCACAGAGGAGGTGTTGATCCCTAGTAGAGGCTGCTACAAAAGTTTTGACAAAATCTGTTGGGTGTAGTACTCCATGGGGTTTACCTTCTATAATGGATTTGATCTGAAAC
>ML789755.1:151716-162497 GCA_009831015.1 Picea engelmannii | reverse complement strand
GATAGTCTGATCCCTTCCTTTCTAAGCAGGAACCCTTAACCCAGCCTCTGGCTAGCACACTTGCAGAAGTAATGGAAATCTACAGAGAACAGGATAGTCTGATCCCTTCCTTTCTAAGAAGGAACCCTTAACCCAGCCTCTGGCTAGAACACTTGCAGAAGTAATGGAAATCTACAGAGAACAGGATAGTCTGATCCCTTCCTTTCTAAGCAGGAACCCTTAACCCAGCCTCTGGCTAGCACACTTGCATAAGTAATGGAAATCTACAGAGAACAGGATAGTCTGATCCCTTCCTTTCTAAGCAGGAACCCTTAACCCAACCTATGGCTAGCACACTTGCAGAAGTAATGGAAATCTATAGAGAACGGGATAGTTTGATCCCTTCCTTTCTACGCAGGAACCCTTTACCCAGCCTCTGGCTAGCACACTTGCAGAAGTAATGGAAATCTACAGAGAACAGGATAGTATGATCCCTTCCTTTCTAAGCAGGAACCCTTAACCCAACCTCTGGCTAGCTTCATAAAATCATCACACAAGATTGCTAATAAAAAAAATGTAACATTCAATAAACTAAAGTTCTTAACCAGACAGAGTTAGTAGTGTTTCAGCAAAGCAGAATTCATTAAAAGTAGTGTTTCAGCAGATGAAAGTTAATCAAGGCATAAACAGAAATTATACTAACACACTCTAAAACTAACGGGTGAATCTTGTGAAGAAGGTGGGCCCTCCCTTCTCACAAGATCCCCCTGAAACGAGAAAGCTAGAGAAGGATACTCAAAGCAGTCTTTTATTCATCTATCAAGATATCACATTACAGTCTGAAAATGAAATACGTCCCTCTCTCTAAAGCTTTCTCAATACATAAAACTTGGATCCCTCGAATGATGATTTCCTCTTATTTAAAGAGGAAACCCCTTCGATACCATTGATCAAAAATTACAATGTGTATCTGAGTCCTATCTTTAGTCGGATTTACTTTCTAAACCAGAATAGGATGTCCCAGTCTCGTGCAACAGAATGCTATTACAGGTGTTGAATGAGATATTGTTGTTACGGCTGGAGTAATAGCTTCTTCTCGTTGCTGCTGATGTTGTTTCAATATCACAATTCGCGGGCTGTTTCAGCCACGTGAATTGCGCTCTTTACTGTGTCAGCATTCTTATGTAGGAGCGACGGTTGGTGCTTGTTGACCACTGACTATAATGGCTTCGTTTGTGTTTCAGCATCGTTGGTCCTGGCGGTTTCCTCTGTGTTTCAGCACCGTCATTCCTAGCGGTTTCCTCCGTGTTACAGCATCTGCAGCTCTGGACTGTGTGACGGCTTTGTGTTTCAGCATCTGTGACTCTGGACTGTGTAACAGCTCTGTGTTTCAGCATCTGCGACCTTGGTCTGTGTAACAGCTCTTTGTTTCGGCAACAGGCTTCAAATGCTAATCTGCAATTTGGACACTTATACATTTCTAATCAATGGTTAAGTACGAGAGTGATGCAAAATATTATGCAAAACAGATTAAACGTATAGTAATGAGAAGGGACATTGTATACCTTTAGAATGATCAGATAAAGTGATAGTATGAGTTTAAATATGGGTGATCAAGAGTATAATAATGGCAAAAATTATAGGCAAAAAGGTACATTGTGTGGTCCTAACAATCCCTGACGCTCCTCGCCCATCTACAAAACCAACCCCAGCACTTCCGGTGGCATATCATGTTGTTGATGGTGTGATTGGAACTTTTCGTATGGAGAATTAGACAAAACAAACCAATCATTCTAATCTCAAACCTACTACTACCAGTGTACAAAATGCTACTCCTCCTGCTACTTCCCCTGGTAAAACCTCTGAGGTAAATATGGTCCAGTCTACAACTATCAACAAATCTCAAAATAAGAAGAAAGGGAAGGGTAAGAATAAAAAGGATAAAACTAATAATCAACAATTGGATAAACCAAAAACTAAACCTGTTGATGATAAAGAAAAGTGAAAACCTCATTATCCTTGTCTTATTTGTGGTGAGGACCATTACATGAAAGACTGTCTGGGACGTGCAGAAGTTACTTGATTCCTCCAAGGAACCAGGACTCCCCCTACACCTGTCATTTTTTCACAACCTTTTTCTTATCAAAAACAAGCCCAACTAATTATTCATGACCAACCTTCTCCCTCTACCAGTTCTTATGTTCTTATGTGCACTACTTCTAAGAAAGACAACGTTGCAGTCACTACTCAAACCAAATATTATTATCCTTATAAAGAGAAGGTTCACGATCAACCTCCTACATTGGCTCCACCTCCCAATGGTCCTCTTCATCTCAAAATACCTAATCGTGATACAATCATCCATTTGCCTCCTAAGGGAATCGTTCGTAAGTCATCATTTAACCCTGCATGCACGTGCAGCTTAAAACTACAGTATTGTAGAAGATCTTGCATAGGCACCATCTGCGATGTCGGCTCTCGAAGTCCTTCAATTTTTTCCTACTCAATGGAAGGAACTATTAAAGGCTATTGGTGGTATCGATCCTACTGATACGAATTTGATAATCTTTGACTTGGAGGATCACATCCCAAGACTCCCTCATCAATTAGCTTTTCAAATACAAGTAATTGTAGAAATAAAAAATATTTTTTGAACAGTTGTTGATGAAGGGGCTTTGACTTGCGTAATGCCTGTCACCTATTGGAAATCCATTGGCTCTCCTAATCTTACTGAATCACATAACATGCTAAAAGATTTTAATGGTACATGGTATAAACCTTATGGTGTTCATCTTGAATTATCTATTGCGTTAGAAGGGAAATCAGTTATTATCGAGGTTGAAGTGTTCAATGCACCTCTCAATTACAACCTCTTACTTGGTCGTAGTTGGATTGATGTTATGCGCACATTTGTTTCTACTCTTTTCCATGTGATATGTTTCCATCACCAAGTTAAATTTGTTACAGTAGATCAACTCACCTTTTTTAGTTATGATTTGTGCACTAGTAATGTTCCATTCATAGCAATAACACCTCTTGGTTACAAGAATGTCAGTGTGGGTCTTTTGAAACATTCATCGTTAATGGGAACTTTCCCCATTCCACCACCCAATGTTCCTCCTCCTCTTGTTTCTTCTATTAACATGATTTCGACCAGTGTTGGTGAAACTCTTGATTCATATGACCCTTGGATAGTACCGAGCTTGGACAAATGTCATCATTATGGCGACCAAATGTCACTAAGTCTGGTTGAATTGGTTTATTACGCTATTCAATCGACATGTACTTATTCTCACTCTCCCTTTGATACGTCTCCTGATCCATTTCACACTGATGAAACAATCATTGTAGTTATGTTTATGGAAGACACACCATGGGATGATGGACATCAATGTTCTATCCTCTTCCTCGAACCTGAGATTATCGAGTTACTGATGAATTTTGAATCCATCTGCAATTACTAACCTCCCTTCGGTTTCTGAACCAACACGTGATGTTTTGTATGAAGGAAACTTGTGAAATATTTCACCCACTATCCCTCTATATATTTCGATTAAGCCTAGAATTATGGAAAATGTTTACATAGGTGCCTCATGTTCTCCTGATGATATTCAAACTTACAAGGCTCTTTTCTGAGAATTTTGTGATGTATTTTCTTGGAGTTACGAAGAAATTCCTCGAATTGACCCATATATTGTTGTAAATGAAATTAATACATACCTCGACGCTAAGCCCGTTCGACAATGACTTCACCTAGTTCATCCACGAAAAGTCATTGCCATCAAACTTGAAGTTGAGAAAAATCTTAAAGTCGATTTTGTCTACCCTATGGAATTGACTGATTGGGAGTCTAATCTTGTTTCGTTCATGAAGAAACAAGGAACGATCCATGTGTGTATTGATTATAGGGATATTAATAAGGCTTTCCCTAAAGATAATTATCCAACCCCTTTCATCGACCAGATCGTCAATGACTGTACTGGAAGTGAAATAATTTCTCTGATGGATAGGCTTTTTGGCTATAATCAGATAAATATTTTACCAGCAGATCAGCAGAAGACCGCCTTTATTTGTCCTTGGGGTACCTTCATGTACCATAAACTCCCTTTTGGTCTCAAGAATGCCAGTGCAAATTTTCAAATAGCTATGTATTATGCATTTCATGATATCAAACATATTGTACAACCATATCTTGATGATTTATTGGTGCATTCCATGCGTCGTCAAGATCACCCGACACACTTACGAGCTATTTTCCTCTAGTGTCGGTATTACCGTATACGATTGAATCCACATAAATGTGTTTTTTTTGTGGAGTCTGGACAACTTCTAGGCTTTATTGTTTCCACGCATGGGATCAGAGTGGATCCGTTGAAGGTTGAAGCCAACATCAATTTGCCTCCTCCTTATACCTTACACCAACTCCAGAGTTTTCAAGGGAAGGAAATCTTTCTACAATGATGCATTCCTACCTATGTCGAACTGACGAAAGGTTTCACTTGAATTCTTAAGAAGGGTCATGATTTTGTGTGGGACAACACCGCTAATAAAGCATTTGATGCTTTGAAACTCGCATTAACCCGCACACCACTATTATATCCCCCATATTACAGTCGATATTACTTCCTACATTTGGCTACTTTGGATCACACCATCGCCATGGTTCTGGTCCAAGAGGATGATTCTAAATATGGAAATATCATTTACTATTTAAGTCATAGTCTTACGACCACCGAAATAAAATATATGCATGTAGAGAAATTTGCCTTGGCAGCTGTTCAAGTTGTCCAACATTTTTTTCACTATATTTTATTGTGCAAGACCACGATTATTTATGATTGCAACCCTATGCAACATATTCTAACATGAAAATTGCTAGGGGGAAAATACTCCAAATGGATTGTGATTCTCCATTTGTTTGATTTGGATTTTGAGAAATCCAAGTCAAATAAATATTTGGTCTTTGTTGAGTTGATATGTGACCTTCCCTCCGATGATACAAAAAATGTGGCAGAAGATTCTTTTCCTGATGAATCTCTCTTTCTAATCAGTTCAGATGATACATGGTATTGAGACATCATCATTTATCTCCAAACCCAAAATTTATGGCCTGATATATCTCGTGTATATCGTTGTCGTATTAGGTATCAAGCTCGCCAACATATTATTCTTGGTGATACCCTTTATTGTCTTGGTATTGATTCTGTGTTTCGACAATGTCTGACATATGATGAAGCTGAGAAATCACTAAATGATTGTCATTTTGGAGCATGTGGCGGTCATATGTCTCAGTATGCAATTTCCCAAAATATCCTATGAGATGGTTACTTTTTGTATTCACTTTTTGATGCAGGATCATTGCTCCACCTCAGCAAATGTGCCAGCATGCCAACACGTAGACGCGTAATGGAGCACCGACCCTCCCATTTTTAAAATTTGAAATATGATTCAATATGGATTTTTGTGTTGTAAGGTTGTAAGAGCCAGGCCATATCTTTCTATAGGTAGTGGATAGGGTTGCCTTAAATGGTTTCCTGTAGAAGGTCCAGATCGTAGTCAGGTCTGGAGATTCATTTGTGGAATGAGCCATAGGAGTATGGTTTCGTAACTGAGATAGTGATAGCATTAATGCTGTGAAGAGGATAAGCTCGTAGAGCCCTCTTTTTTAATTAGGAGACTTGAGAGAGAGATCTCGGGTAGAGAGTCTTAGGAGACTTAGGAGTTAGAATAGTTCTGAGAAAGAGCTTGAGAGAACTGGGACTTTGTTGCAGTCTAGTTTTTTTAAACATATGTATAGACACACAGAGATAATAGACAGGTAGTTTTTCTTGCTGATCCAAAAACAAATGTATTACTGATAAGTTGCAAGTTTAGTTTATTGAACTTTATGCATCGGATCGATAAGAATGCGAAATACATAAATTCATTAACTTATTGTGGAATATCAAATGTGACTTTTACTTGATTCTCATTAATGATTAAAGAGATCATCCATTAATAACCATGTTGCAAATTAAGAGAAGAGAACAACAAAACAGAAAGATAAATAAAGACAAGAACTTGTTAACGGAGTTCATCAATCGTTGGCTATGTCTTCGGGCCTGCTTCCAAGTGGAGGACCTTTTTATTACTCTTTAAAATACTCAATTTCTCTTACAATGGCTCTTTTTTGTTACATAACATGCTTCATATATGTTGTGAAAGACCTCCTTTCTCATATTCACACATGCATCATCAAACTCCTCTCAAAAACATGAGAAAAATGCCTCTCAAAACATGAGAAAAGGCCAAAAATTACAAGCTGCTCCTTCAAATCCCTACATCAAAAAGTCTCCCCAAAGCTTCAAAAATCATGGTTTATATAGTTTTCAGGATCAAATGAGGAAGCCCAAATTCCCCTGAATATCTGGCCTCTTTCTGGGATCAAATCCCCCTCCAAATGGCCAAAATATCCTCAAAAAAACAATTGTAGTCATTATATCAGGCAAAAATCAATTAAAATTGTCAAAAACTATAGTAAAAAACCCATTTTTGCATAAATTTGGGCTTAATCCCCCAAAATGTGGCGTGTGCCCCTCAAATAGTGGTCATATGCACTAAAAATGGCCAAGCGCTAGCCCGAAGGGCTAAGCGTTGGCCCTAAGATTGCGCTAGCACCCGATTTTGGCGCACATATCATGGAACCTCCCATTTAAACATGATTTGGTGGTTAGGTGAGGTGCCCACACCCTGTTTGTTTGCTAATGTAACCATGGGTTGGGGCTTAGCCCCAGCCCCCCCTTTCTGCCACATTACAATATGAATTTTGAATAATTTTAATGTGGCTTGTATATACAAGGCACTCACATGGCGCGTGGGTGGTTTGGACCATTCCCAAGACTTTTTTATGCCAAAATGTCATGGGATCAAATCCCATGAGCTCCAAACTTTTGGATCAACCACCAAATGATGGGGTGCCATGTGGAAGCCCACTACTAGGCCATGTGGCACCAAACAATTTTTCTAGAATGTGCCACTTGTCCAATTATGATTGGATCTGTCATCTGCCCAGTCAACTGCTACAGTGTTGCCACATGTCTCTGCCACATCAACATCATTAAATATCTTTGGTGATGTCATGTTGACATCAGCATTGACTTTTTCCCAGTTGACCTTTGACTTTTTAGTTGTTTGAGAATCTAATCAGAGTGTGATAAATATCACATACAGAGCCCATTTGAGAAAGTAAATATATGGTCGAAATCAGGGCGATGACTCAGTCACAATGGAATTGGTTTCAATCAATTCCGAGAACTTTCATTTTTTAGCATTTTTTGAGCTTGGGGAGCCTCCTGGATCATTCCTCCCCACTTTGGAAGCTTTTGGACCACCAAAATTCTGTTTTTACTCAGGTACGAATTGAGGGTACTGCCTCCCCACTTGTCCTGTATCATCCATCCTCTATGTTGGGACGATGATCAACTGACTAATCACAACAAACATGAAAACTGAGATAGCATTGTTTACCAAATTAATCATCCCATCAATTGCACAATCATCTATATTCTTTGTCGCAGTTAGCAACCATAGACCATTGAATAATGACAAACTAATCAACAATACTAGACATGTTAATGAGAATGAAACAACATGCTTCCACTTTTGAACAAGAACAATAATCAAATTCTGCAATTGAACCTCATGTTGTACCTCCGGTGACACTTCATGACTGTTAGAAACATATGGAATCATCTCATGTTTAGAATCACTAACTTCCTGTTTTGTTATAGACATAAGTGCTAAACTTTTTCTTTCATTTACCATTCTTTTTAACTTCCCTGTAGTTGCAAAAGATCTGTCAGTTTTCATGTGATGAGTACGAACTATTGGACAATTGAAAGGGGGGGGGTGAATTAGTTGTTACTAAGCTTAAACAATTATGCTTATTTTAAACTCTTTACACAACATTTAATGATAGTCACAATAATGCAGGGAATTAAGCAATAGAACATTTAGCATCAGCCACAGATATGAGATACACAAAGACAGATATTTCCTGAGGAAACCCATACAGGGTAAAAACCTCTTCTTCTTTATATGATAAGTAATCTTTACATTCTTTACATTATCATACATATGAGCACCAACTCATAATGAGGCTACAACCTCTGTTTTGCAAGCTGCTACTTGCTGAGAGCACCAACTCTCTGGCATCTCTAGCACCAACTAGAAGGAAGCACCAACTCCCTAGTTTCTCTAGCACCAACTAGAAGGAAGCACTAACTCCCCAGTTTCTCTAGAACCAACTAGAAGGAAGCTACAACTCCCTATGTTCAAGCACCCACTTGAACCTCTGAGGAAAACAGTCATCCCTAGCACCTCCCTACCACCCTAAAATATAAATCTTTGCTATTATGACTTATTACAGTGTTATTAAGTTCTCCAATGGCTTACTAGTCTCATCACTATTCTGCTACACTACGTTTCTCTATCTGCATCAGTGTCTTCTGCACACCCCTTGCACTTCCTATTCTTTTTCCTTTTATGCTCTCTACGCCATGTCCCTACAATGCACCATTCCTCTTCTCAGTGTTTCAGTTGTTGTACCCTCCTCCTTCTACACTCCTGAATCCCTCTCAACAATCAACAACGCCCATCTCTTCTTTGTTCTGAATACTTATAGTCTCTGTGCACCTTGTGCATGCTATCCTCCCATGCTTCTACATGCTCTCTCATGTCGAGTACTCTACCTGTTCATCATGGCAACTCTTCAACTTCTCTAACAGTTAGATCCATCTGCCAATTGCCTCTACAAACATTCTTCATTCCACTGGCGGATACCTAGAGACTCTTCATCTCCTCTAATAATCACACAGACGTCTCTTGGAGTCCTCTGGCAAAAACCATTAGTGGTTTCTAGTAGTTACACTTTGAACCACCAAAGACAACTTTAGCAAATGAATCACCACTGATCGATTAACTATGTAGAGAAACAGTAGCCATTCGATCATACTTAAATTCACCTACACCGTTGGATGGAGTTCGTAGGCTCTTGTATTTAATTCATATGCCCACTAGCTGTGACCAAGCACTAAATAGAGTTTTAATTTCGTGATCTCGCATCTCGGCATTCCTGTGATAGAAGATATCAACACTCCAAATCGCGATCGCCAAGACTCCGAGATAGAGCTTAGCACTACTAGCTTCTGCCCCTCATGTGACCACCGGTTGTGACCACAGGCTACGCCAAAAGGCGCTTCATATTTCACAAACTTATAAACTTCATCGAGCCTAATCAACGGTTGAGATCTTCGATGATCCGACGGTCCAAATCTCATCATGATGTCGCATATCACGATTCCTGTGATGAAGAGCCTTGATGCTCCAAGGTGCGATTGTTGAGACTCTGAGGTAGACCTTAACTCTTGCTAGCCTCTACTATTCACGTGACCACCGACAGTGACCACAGGCTATGCCAAAAGGTGCTTCGTGTTTTGTGCACTTATGAATTTCATTGAGCCTGATCAACGGTCGAGATCTCTAATGATCGACAGTCCAGATCTCATCGCGATCTCACATATCGCGATTCTTTTAATGAAGAGTCTTGATGCTCCAAGGTGAGATTGCGAGACTCTGAGGTAGACCTTAACTCTTGCTAGCCTTTACCCTTCACGTGACCACCCGTTGTAATGATCCCAAGCCAAATTCTTTCTTGGAATCACTAAATACTACTAATTTATTGAGTTATTAAGTGCATACAAGATTCATCAACACATGGAGATCACAATATATTCAAGATGTAGAAGCACAAGCAAAGATCTGACCCTTTTATTATGAGCAATGTAAGATCAATACAATAGATGGACGATCTGGCATAAACCTCAGATGGTCGTACAAGCAATAGATATGAGCTGCTAAAAAATGCTCCCGACAATACAAAATAAGCCTCCCAAGGTTGGATATACAATGAAGACTAAATCAAGCAGATATGAGTCGCACTAATGCTCAACCTCCAAGCTAGAAAGTGCCACATCCTACTAGAATGTTGAAGCCCTGAATAATTCTTCCCTGCTACCAAAAGTGTCCAATCATCCCGAGAAATATGCCAAATGATAGATCGGGCAACTGTAAGGAAAACCCAGATGTCCAAATTCGCAAATCCACTCTCAAACCCCATAGATCTGAATTCTCCACTGAATGGTGTGCCCCACTGGATGACTGAAACCCTATCTGGTTCGGCCCTGATGAAGGAGGCCTCCAAATGCTCTGAAAATCTCCAAGAATATAGATCGGGCTATGAGAATCCCGTGGGAGAAGTTTCAGGCTCATATCTCAAGCAAATCTCCCTAGATCTGAGTTTTACTGAATCACAGGACGTCCCCTATGGCTCCACGACGTCCCAATCTGCAGACAAATATAGAATGATTATAACCCTCCATAAAATCCCTCAAACTGATGGTCCTACCCCTACAAACAAAACCCAACTATCGGAATGGCCCTAGGCCCTCAGGATAAGCTGGATCGAACCTCCCTCGATAAACTGGCCCTAAGACTAGAATGGTGTGGAGGGGTCTTTCATCTCCGAGACCAAGCTGTGGAACAAGGTGAGTGGATATTTCACCACTGAGTTTCTCACAAGGGTTTGTACAGCAAAACCCCCAAACTAAATTCTCAAGAGCAATAGAAAATGCTAATCCAAAACTAGAATGGGTAATAGGTGCACCCCAGCCTCTTACTTATACTTTTCCTTCTAATTCTCTGTTGAGTTAGGTTAACTCCCAGGGTTAATGTTCAATTCTTCTATTGAGTTATCTTTTACTCCT
>ML789755.1:120928-141887 GCA_009831015.1 Picea engelmannii | reverse complement strand
CCTACATTAGATTAGTTGTAGGGCTTTGGAATAGGTGTGAAAGATAACTTTCCAAAGTTGCAAACAAACATAGAATCTTGAGTTAGGGAGCAGTTAAATCCACTTATTACATTTTGTCCTGGGAAGCCCTTCTAACACAAGGGCCAATCACGAGGTCGCATTGAGACTAGCAGAGTTACTCACCCTGCTTTGTTGGTCTTGGTGTAGAGATTACGTGTATTATGGGGGTGGCTTGAGAGGTATACCCACAATGATGAGTGGAAGCCTTTCAAGTTGATTTCAGGCTAGATACCCTGCCCTTGCGCGTGGATCGGACTGTCAACTGTTTCCCCAGGCATCACTGTAGTGATTGGTAACCTTAGTGGCTTATCTCTTTAGGGTATTTACACAAGGTGACTGTGGAGGGGCAAGTCTTCACGGTACCTGGAATCGACGTTGGCCAAACTCACTCGGGCTCCTTGGAGGGTATACCCACGGTTATGTGTGGGAGCTTGCACCAGGGTGTAAGTCCATTAAGCAGGTCGTCAACGTAACTTTTCCACCCACTCTATCTCAGCCCCTTCTTACATTGTTCCCATGACGTTGGATTTCATCACTAACTAGTGTGTTCATTGTGAGAAGGTTTTGTTTGTTTGCTTGCTTCCTAGATTTTAGCATGTGCTGTTTGTTTTCCCTAGTAGACTCTAGGCTGGATTTATTTAATGGCTTCAGTTCCCGGAATGACCAATGAAGGAACCCCTGCTCCAGGAGAACCTTTTATTTTTCCTTCTTATGGAAACATCGGTCCTCCACACATCGCTACTTTGATCCTTCCAGGTCTCACTATTGGATTGTCGGTGTGGTTGTTTTCCACTCACGTAATCCCGAATCCAGCAAGTGCTTCGGTCGTAAGCACTTCCCCCAAAGAACATCAACCTCATATTGATCCTTCACCATCTTCACCAGTAAGGTCTTCTTCGCCTTCTTCGCATGCAAGGTCGCCTTCCGTTTCATCTTCTTCGTCGAGTGAAAGTTCTGAAGCTAATAACTTGGTGAATAAGAAGAAGAAGAAAAGGAAGAATAAGAAGAAGAAAATTAATCAAGGATCCAAACTTCCAACCATTTTCAAACATGTTGGAAAACAACCAGTCATTGTTACTCGTACTGGGAGTGTTGATGATGTCAATCTTACCCAAACAACCCGTAAGCCCAAGTACCTTTGCAGGCTTTGTAAGGGTAGCCATCTTCTTAAGGATTGCCCTGGTCTATCCCAGGTTATAGAAGTATGGTCTACACATCCTCGCCAACCCATGTCATCATCCTCTGAACAACATACTGATGACCTCAAATCAACTAGTCATGATATGATTGGGAAGAAGAAAAGTAGAGCCAAGTTCCCGTGTATGTTATGCAAAGGGAGTCATCTAACTCATCTTTGTCCTCATATGGAAGAAGCCTCAAAATTACTGGAAGACATGACTGTTTCACAGCCTCAACTTCCAGCTTCTTATCGCAAGCTTTCTCTCAACCCAACTGTAATTGATGGAATGATCAATCCAGTTCCCCCGTCGATCAATCTGGTTGATCAAGTGGTCAATCTAGTCACGTCCTTAGTTGAACCAGTTGACAAAGTGGTTGATCCGATACCATCCTCGGTTAATCCCACTCTCCCCTCAGAGAGTGAAACCCAAGCGGTCGATCCGTTTCCACCTGTCGACCCCATTCTCCCCCTGGAGAATGAAACCCAAGTGGTCGATCTGATCTCTCTATTGGTCGATCCTACTCTCCCGCTCAAGAGTAAACCCGATACTGCCCACGTTTTTCTCATTGATACAGACTCTGTCGTGTCAGGGGGTATTCCTCCTTCTCCCGTGAAACCCCCTCCAAGTTATGAGGCCATCCATTTTGATTGGGGTGTGCTAACTGGACCTCGTCTTCCCTCTCACTTTCCTTTCCAGATTACAGTGCAATTTTGTGGTTGGGACGTTCCTCAGACACTGATAGATGAAGGTGCATCCATTAGTATTTTGTCCTCTTTTTCTTGGAAAGATTTGGGTTTTCCTCCACTTGCGTCGGTTAAGCAGAATTTGTTATCTTTTAACAGAAGAACTAGTCAACCTTTAGGGACCCTTCCTCAGTTTCCTGTAACTTTGGGAGGGAAAACTGTCTTCATTGATGTCATGGTAGTCCAAGACCCCTTGGATTTTTCTTTACTCCTTGGGCGAGATTATGTCTATGCCATGAAAGCTATTGTGTCTACTCTTTTTCGTGTGATATCTTTCTCCCACGATGGACGAGTTGTGACTGTTGATCAACTTTCATTCATTGACCCTAACTGGATTACCTCCCTAAATGGTTCTTATATGCAGACGGTATTGCCCCCGCCGCAGGTCAATTATGTGGCATTGTCTCCCATGGCTTCAACTTCTGATGACTTAGATCCAGTAGTTGACATGGTGATCTCTTCGAGAGGGTTGTTAGAGCCTGATCTCTTTACTCCTGTCGCGACCCTCGACATGGTATCCTTCCAAAGTGTGTTTCTTCCTTCCAGTGAAGACCTCTTGGAAGCCATGACCGAGTTTTGTCCCTTGACATGGTGTCATTCCGGAGCATTTTCCTCTTGGAATCCATGACCAAGAAGAGAGTATGAGGATAGTTTTTGCGTATCTGAGGCAACCTCGTTAAAAAATGAAACAGAGGTCTTTGAGCATGATTTTCTGATTTCAAGCTCATTAAAAAATGAAACCAGACTTGAGCATACTTTTCTAATTTCAAGCTCGTTAAAAAATGAAACCACTCGAGGATAGTTTTTTGCATCTTTGTAGCAACCTCGTTAAAAAATGAAACAGAGGTTACGAGCATAGTTCTTGTTTCTATGTCAAGCTCATTAAAAAATGAAATAGTTTTCCCCCTCTCTATTTGAGTCAAGTCCTTCGTCTAGTATTTGAAGCTTCATTTCATTCTCCTTTGCAGTTGGATGAAATGAAACTTGGGGGGCATTTACTTTTAGCCTCTGGACTTCATGTTGAAGTAGAGCCGCTAGTTTCTTAAGCTAGGGGCTAAGTACCAACCATCCCTGTGTTATGCGTTGGGAAGTTGCAAGCATAGTTTTCTATGGTTCAAGCTTGTGTAAAAATGAAACCACTTACCTCAAGCATAGTTTCCTTTGGTTCAAGCTTGTGTAAAAATAAAATTAGGTCCAAGCATAGTTTTGTTTTGTTTTAAAGCTTGTGTAAAAATGAAAACAATCCCGAGCTTACTCTTTGTTCTTTCTCATGCTCGTAAATACATGAGAATAAGTTACTGAGCTTAGTCTTTGTTCTTTCTTGTGCTCGTAAATAAGTGAGAATGTAATCGAATATAATTTTATCACTTTTTCGGACTCGTAAAGGTTATATGAAAAAGGAACCCCCTGGAGTCCTCTTTAAACTCTTTTCAGACTCTCTAAACATGAAAAGATCACCGAGCGACCTTGCTATTTTCACGCTCGATAAAGTATTTGAAGTGAGCATCTGGTGAGCAATAATTTATCTCTTTTTTGGTCTCGTCTAGACTATTTTACGAAAAAGGAACTGAGAGAGTTCTCTTTTAAGTGTTTTTCTAGACTCTATAATCATGAAAAACCTTCGAGTTTTCTAACTCTAGACTCGTTAAACAAACATTTCCAGACCCATGATGGGACTAAACCACTCCTTCTTAGGGTTCGTTAAACATACTCCGAGGGAATCGTCCGAAGGATGAACTTACATCAACAATCATATGTTATCCTCCTCAAGCTTGCGTAAAAATAAAGAGGTACTCGCCATAAATGGTGGGGGAAAATTTGGGAAAGGGATATGTTTTCATCTTCGTATTAATTGGCAGTAAGTGTCGTCTTGAACATGACACCCCCTATTCATCATTTGAAGCCGGTTTGGGAAATCCATTTGTCTCTCATTCGATTGATTACAAGGCCATTCCCTGTGTCGTCTTTGAGTCAATGTTGCCAAATCATTGGTTGTGTCATTCATATGTTCAAGAGAAGTCCATATGAAACCTATATTGAGTCGGCCATCTGCAGTTATCCATTCTCTCTGTGTCGGCCTTCCCTGTGTCCAGTCCAATTCACATCATACTCTATTTCACCTCCAAAATCTATTACTCATTTCGTTTCATTGATGGGGGATACATCAAGGCCCTCCTGTGATGATTTTTGTTCCGTCGACTTCAACTCATTATCCGGAATCAAGACTTAGAAATTATTTGGTACCTTGGAGCTTGCATGCCTCAATGGCAGATTTCCTCACTTTCGACAGTGGATTTACATCATTGACCCCTGATCGAAAGATTCCATCGGATGTTCGACTTCAACTCATTTATTCACACTCGATGGATTGTACTATGGTACCTTGGGAGTCATTGACATCAATGGTGATTTCCCTCGCACTTGTTAACCTTTTCATCAATGATCGGTAATCAAGTGGTTTCTACCATGTTCGACTTCAACACATGTAATCACATGGTTAGATTCGTACTTTGAGCGACGAAATTGAAGACCCTGGATATCATCTTTGTGATCCAGGTTGCGATATAGTATGTATAATTTGCAACACATAGATCCACTGTGTATGTCTCGTGGCTATGTCATCTTGAGTTGAAATTTCTCGCATAGATCCACAGTGTATTCCGGTGGCTATGCTATATTTTGACGGCATAGATCCACAGTATATGATTGGTGGCCATGACCCATGTCTATAATGTCATCAGTATGTGATTTGAGTATGGGAATTTCTACCTCAGAATTGATATATATGATATTTTGTAGATGCTTGGTTGTTCGCAGGTTTCCGATTAGGTGTGCTCCTGGTTCCCGACACACACATGTAGCTTACAAAGTCTATAGGATGTCACTAGTTCCAACCTCATACTTTGGGGGGCATTCTGTTACCCATGATTTTGGTCATCATGATGATGTATTGATGATGGTGTACTCAGGATATTCATAAGAACTTTCTCCTGAGAAAATTTACTTTCTTCTCTTTCCCGAAATCTCATTTTTGAAGAAGGTTCGCAGGCTGCTAGTATATTTGCCTGCGAGAATGCCTGATTCTCGCAGGTTGCCTTAAGCCAGGATGAGAGAATTTCACACTGTGTTGAACTGCTAGGGTGCGAACTCTTCCTAAAGCAAGGGAAAATATGAATTCTCGATGCTTCTAGAAGGGAATATTCTAGAAGGATGAGATGGCATTCGAATGGTTATCCTAGTACTGGATTCCCTTATATTTTGGGATCATTCTTATCCAAGTAACTAATTTATTCTCTCCTATATATTGAGAGAATTCTCATGGAAAAGGTTAAGCAAGATTCATTGGAGAATTGGTGAAAGAATTGTGTGAAGGACTCAGCATTGAACAGCAGCTTGAAGACTCTAGCAGGTCTATCAAGAGGATTTGATCTTCTTCATGCAAGGATTGAGAAAGTGTGTGTGTCGGAGCCAAGGGCCATCAAAAGGAAGTTTGCGACATCAAGGTGCAGGTTGTAATCTTTACTTTCCATTAATATGATACAATAGCATGTCCCTTTCCCATAAAGCTATTTCCACTTTATTGTATAATTCCTTGATCATATACATAGATTGACTGTTGAATAGATTGTGCTATCTTCACTTTGGTTGGTTTGTGTTGTCTTGGTCTTGGTTGCACGAGAGAACTGGAGCAAAGCGGGAGAAAAAAAGACCATAGGAAGCGATAACAAGGTATGTTATTTGTTCTTGCCTCTTAGTTAATTCAATGGTCAAAATCTAGGGAAAGAGTCATGTTTTGTCTTGCTTTGTTCTAGATCCAGGTGGATCTAGGGAGATCGGTTAGTGTCCGCACCTACAGATTTATTCAATAACAGTTGTGACCACAGGCTGCACCAAAAGGCGCTTCATATTTCGCAAACTTATAAACTTCATCGAGCCTGATCAACAGTTGAGATCTTTGATGATCCGACAGTCCAGATCTCATCGTGATCTCGCATATCACGATTCCTGTGATGAAGAGCCTTGATGCTATAAGGTGCAATTGTTGAGACTTCGAGGTAGACCTTAACTCTTGCTAGCCTCTACTCTTCATGTGACCATCGACGGTGACCACAGGCTGCGCCAAAAGGCACTTCATGTTTCACGCACTTATTTCATTGAGCCTGATCAATGGTCGAGATCTCTAATGATCGATAGTCCAGATCTCATCATGATCTCACATATCGTGATTCTTTTGATGAAGAGTCTTGATGCTCCAAGGCGAGATTGTCGAGACTTCAAGGTAGACCTTAACTCTTGCTATCTTTTACCCTTCACGTGACCACCAGCGGTGACCACAAGCTGTGCCAAAAGGAGCTTCGTGTTACGCAGACTTACGAATTTCATCGAGCATGATCACCGGTCGAGATCTTCTAATGATCGATGATCCAGATCTCATCATGATCTTGCATATCATGATTCTTGTGATGAAGAGTCTTGATGCTCCAATTTGCAAGCGTTGAGATTCCGAAATGGAGCTTAACACTGCTAGCTCCTCCCTCTATCTTCCACAGATGTAACCACTGGTTGTGACCACAACCTTATGCGAAAACACATTTCGCACTTTCGCATATCGGGTATTCTGTGATGAGTCCTCTCGATTCTCCATGTCACGAACTCCAAAATAGGACTTGTCTTCTCCAGATTCTCGATAATGTGACCATGAGATATGATCATTAGCCACTCAAACAAACCTTCTTCATGCCTAATCGACGGTCCACAATCCTTGGTGATCTGACGGTCCAAATCTTTTCGTGATCTCGCATATCGCAAGTTTGAACCTCTTTCCTTTGAATTTCTCGATCTGTGAAACTCCAAAATGACACCTTTGTCGTTCACCACGTGTCCTTCTTGAATCACCTGTCAAGATTGTTATCGTGATTTTTCATATCGCGAGTTTGAGACTCTTTGCTTTGGATTTCTCGATCTGCGAAACTCTGAAACTACAACTTTGTCGTTCTTTGACTGTTTTCCTCCTTCTGAGCTTAGACTGTTGATATTGTCATTCAATCGTTGTTGTTCTTCCTTGCCTGCCTGTTTGCTGGTCTTCCTTTCCTGCTTGTTTGTCATCGTTCCTGTTGTTCTTGCCATCAATGACAAGCACGCTCTTCTTGTAAACAAGCCAACATGAATAATGTACTCTTTCCCATGTTTCTTGAAGAAATATTTATTCTCCTCCCTGTAGAATATGGCTTTCCTATCATAAAGGTATGGGCTTCCCAATACCATTCCACATATGTCCAGTGGCACTATATCAATCTCTACTTCATCAACATAATTAGAAGTGATTGCAAACTTAATTTTACATTGCTTGGTTACTTGCAAATTATTATCACCACATATCCATCCCAATGGATAAGGTATAGGATGTGGCTTAGTTTCAAGTCCCAAGTTATTTACAACCTCTTCACTGATTATATTAGCTTGTGATCCACTGTCTACAAGAGTATCAACTTTAACGTTATGTGTTATGACCCTTATGTGGAAAATTTCATTCCTTTTACACTCATCATTTACAGCAACTAATTTAGAAGAGCTAGTACTTGCAACAAAATTTATACCTCGGATTCCCATAGCCACAACCTTTGTCTCATCACCAGAATGTGATCCAAGATCCACTTGAACTGTTGCAGCTATGGTATTCTTCCTTCCTTGGTTTGCATACTTCTTTGGCTTCATGTCAGTATGTAATACGCAACAATGATCTTCATCATGGCCTACTTTTTTGCAATGCTTGCAACTAGGCTTCTCCTTTCTTGTTATGGTTGTCTTCTTCTCTTTCACTTTTCTTTTCCCTGAATCCTTTCCTTGCCAAGTATCTGTAGAAACACTATCACCAACATTCCCTTTACTTGATTCATTGTGAATGGCGTGTACACATACTTCATCAAAGTTAGAAGGATTTAGCATAAGAATAGTGTGCTTGAGATAAGAATGTAAACCACCAATATATTTTAGGAGTGTCTCTTGTGTATATAAATGAATGCACAAATTTAATGATTTCTTACGAAATGTTTGAGTATATTCTTGTACTCTTTGACCTTAATCTTGCCTTAAACTTTGTCAAATCTTCATTTCCTGTTGCATGTATGCTAATGGATAAAATTGTTTCTTCAAAGCAGTGATAGAATCATTCCAGGAAGAGATTGTTTTACCATTTTTATTGAGATAATCCTTAGTTTTTCTTTCCCGCGATATGAGAGATGTGCCTTCCCATTTGATACTTTCAAGTTGGATCTTTGTTTCATCATCAACAATCATTTGTATCCTACAATAGACTTCTAACTGTCTCACCCAATTATCTAGCTTTTCTTCATCTAATTCACCATCATAAGTGGGTAATTGAAACTTTACATCTAACTTTAACAAAGGCATATCAGAAGAATGATGAGTTTTTTTAGGTTTCTTATCCTTGGAGGGATGTACACTTGCTTCACTTGTGGATGACGAGGATGAACGAGAAGAAGGTTCTGAAGTTCCACCACCTCCAACTCCTCCTTCTGCTCTTACTAAAGATTCACCTTCTTAGACTTTTGGATTTCTTCGCAGTCCTATTTCATGATAAATTTCCTATACCATGTCTTTCATCAATTGAAATGACTCAAAGAAATCGTCCTTAGATGCAAAAGGACCTAGTTTTCTCGGTGAAGACATATCTTGTTTATGCGGTCTCCTTTGAATCTCTGTGTTAAGAGTCTCAAGTTGGACTTCTCCTCGCTTGAGTTTTTCTCTAGTGAGCATCCAATGCTTGAAATTCCTATCAAACCTTCAAAACCAAATCCTCTGATACCATAAACTTGATCCAAAAACGAAGGTATTACTGATAAATTGCAAGTTTATTTTATTGTACTTTATGCATCGGATTGATAAGAATGCGAAATACATAAACTCATTAACTGATTGCAGAATATCAAATGTGACTTTTACTTGATGCTCATTAATGATTAAAGAGATCATCCATTAATAATCATGATGAAAATTAAGAGAAGAGAACAAAAAAAAAGAAAGAGAAATAGAGACAAGAACTTGTTAATGGAGTTCACCAATCGTTGGCTACGTCTCCGGGCCCGATTCCAAGTGGAGGACCTATTTATTGCTCTTTAAAATGCTCAAGTTATCTTGCAATGGCTATTTACTGTTACATAACATGATTCAGATCTGTTTTGCAAGACCTCCTTTCTCAGATTCACACATGCATCATCAAACTCCTCTCAAAAACATGAGAAAAATGCCTCTCAAAACATAAGAAAAGACCAAAAATTACAAGTTGCTCCTTCAAATCCCTGCATCAAAAAGTCTCCCCAAAGCTTCAAAAAGCCTGGGGAGACTCCTAGATCACCTGCATATGGTTTGTTTATTCATTTGTATTCATTGTTATGATTTTATATGTCATTCATGTTTGAATGTATGAGCTGGTGAAGTATTGTATGAGTTTCAATTGTTTCTCGTCTTAGAGTTTCCAAGTGCAAGGAGTGCACACAGTCCGCAAGGAGTACATTGGCAGAGGTGAGTTAACCTCAAGCAAAGCTCAGGAGGGATATTGTTGAACCTTCATCAGCAGAAGTGTAAGGAGTGCACAGGAAGAACTCTTTTTCGATTTCAGAGAGAAGCAGAGTTACTAAGAACTATGTAGAGCTCTGCCAAGCGGGCATCGAGCGAGTGCAAGTGTGAACAGGAAGAACTCTGTGTTGAGTTTGGGAAGAACAGAGTTACTAAATACTCTATAGAAGTAGCTCTACAAGGTGTGTATCAAGCAAGGGGAACTCCAGGAGGGAGAGAATTATTTATTTTCAAGAAATCCTTTGGATCTAAGTTTGACGAAATCCCAGAAATGTAAGGAGTGCATGGGAGATTGAACTCTTCGAGGAGATCAAGCTCAGAAAGAATAATGAAAGGAGTGTGTGGGTGACGGACTTATTCTAAGTCCTAAATATTAGAAGAGATAACATAAAGAGAGCGTAAGAGACGGACTTATGCCAAGTACAAAATCTTAGGAGAGATATCATTTTCAAACGCGCAGGCGAGACCCAGAGGTTGGGTTTGCAGGAGAAAGTTCAAAGGCCAATAAAAGCTTTGAACACTTTCAAAATATTCCAAGTCAGGAGAAGGTGGAAGCTTAGGAGGAGGAGGGACAAAAACCATTGGATTGTCTATAGGAAAGGAGCCTAGACCATTAGATCAACGTCCAGTGACATAAGGAAGTGTAGAGGAGGAAACAGATCTCAAGCGTTGGATCTTAGCGCAGAGGATCAGTTGTCGTCTGATCATGAGAAAGTACGCAATATTTATCACTTTGTGTACACATAGGAGGGTGGACTCACAAAATTCCTGAAGTCCCGAAGTCATTTAGGACCATCCATCATTTGGGAGGACGTGTGGCAGAAATCCATCAAGCTCAGGTGAAGGCGCTCTAGGAGGAACGAGCGCACAAAAGGTTGAAACACCTGAAGCTCGAAGAGTTGAAGGGTCAACAGCCGTCGATCTGCAAAGGGACACTTTTCAATAGATCGTGAGCTCTGGGTAATTTGTAGTGAGGTTTTAGTTGATAACTGAAATCGTCGAAGACCGAAGAGCCGAAGAAAATATGGATCGATAGATCTAGGAGGGAACGTGGTGAGAGATTGTGAATTTCGGGTGCAGTCACTCCAAGAGAACGCGAAGGAGAAAGGTTTGACATCGTCGAAGCCTGAACAGCCAAAGTGAATGATAGTCATCGATCTGGAAGAGGACAGGTGTCACTAGATCGTGGACTTTGGAGGATTCCACTCTGGGGTTTTTATGGAAAGAAGTTTGGGAAAGTTCGAAAGCGCCGAAGGCCGAAGTGGTTAAGGGTCATTGATCCCACAAGGAGAACGTGGATCATTGATCTGCGAAGGGACACGTGGATGACAGAGATTCACTTTGTTAGACATCCATTGAACAACCATTGGATCAAAAGAGGACAAGTGTCAGAAGATCCAACACTCTGGAAGATTTCACTTCTGAGATTTGTGATTGTTAATATTTGAGAACGTCGAAGGCCGAAATCCTAGAAATGACAAGAGTCGTCGATGAGAAGGAGGACACACGGTGCCGGATCTAGGACACCAGAGGAAATCAGAGGAAGGACAGGTCCAAAGACCCGTAGAAGATATTGATCGTTGATTGAGGAGGGAGTGGAAGGACCGTTGATCTTCTTGAGGAGGCCAAAGTCCCGAAGCGGGAGCACAGCCGTTGATTGGGGAGACACGCGTAAGAAAATATTCCACTCCAGGAGATACCCAGTCAGCAAAGGAGAGAATTTGAGAATCGAGATCCCCGAAGGATGGATTCACAGAGGTTATCCTAGCCGTAGGTTTAGAGAGACAGGTGGCAATAGATCTTCCACTCCAAAAGATTTCCATATGGACGAAGCAAAAGTCTTAGGTCTGAGATCACGAAGGATGAAAGTCGTTGATTTAGAGGGGAGTTACATGGCGACAGATCACGAAGGTATGAGATCATGCATGAAGGGAGAAGAGGTCATTGATTGGATAGTCGGTCAAAGATAGGTAAATATTCGATAAGAGTCGTTGATCGAGAAGTAGCGTCGAGAGGTTGAAGATCGACAGTGGGGAAGAATTGTGGGCCCAGGACAAGCTTGGAAGATAATATTTCTTGAGTGGGCCGTAATTTCAACCACTGTTTTGATGAAGGGATACATGGCAGCTGGAGGTGAATTGTGGGGCAAAACACGGGTTGTTCTAAACCAATCTTGTCCGCACCTGCAATCACATAGTTCCACAAGGTTATAGCCTAGGGACATATTGAAGGAAGGGGCTAGTTTAAAGGAGATAGCGCCCAAAAATTGAAGAGTGCCAAAGCGCGCAGAAAGAGGGTGCGGGTATTCACAGGACCTGTGCCTAAAGAGGAAAAAGGGACCTATGTATATTTGTTTTGGGTTCTATTAGGAGCCCTAAGAGTCGATCTGATTTAGAAGAAGGAAAGATACAGAGACCAGGAGGTCACACATCCCTAAGAGGGAAGGGGATCTGCATCAGGTGGTATCAGAGCCGAATTTTGTTTGCAGATGGCATACATAGGAGACAGAGGACAAAACCGTTATTTTTCTGCAGATGTAGGAAAAGGAGAGATGGTGAAAGGAGATACTCTGATACTAGGTGGTATCAGAGTTGATATTTTTGTCTATAGATTTTAGGCAAAAGGAGACAGAGCTTGAATTTCGTCTGTATATTCCATGCGAAAGAGAAAGAGGAGGAGGCCATGATTTTTTTTGCAGACATCAGGAAAAGGGAGAGACGGTGAAAGTAGATTACCTAATAACATCAGGTGGTATCACAAACAGGAATTTTCCTGTAGACAGGAGGTGAAGGAGCAGGGTACTGATGCTCTGTAAAGAAGTTGTTGCACGCGTACAGCAACAACAAAAATTTAAACAGCCAGGTGAGTTGTAAGAGAAGATGGGGATGCTCTCAGATGTAGAGTGAACCATATGCTTGCCAGGAGGGCAGGTAGAAGGTGTAAATGGCTACTAAAGGCCATGGGCATGGTTGAAGAGAAGGCTGCAAGAAGAAATGCAATCCATAGGTGGATCTGGAGCTTAATGAGATAAGAGCAAGGATGGAGCAGTTGACATTAAAAATGTAGCAAAATGCTAAAGTGCATTGGGTGTATGAGTGGCCCATGAAGAAGAAGGTGAAGTGGTCAGTCAAGATATTGTTGGCCAAAGGACAACAACAACTGTTAAAGAGGTGGTTGAGGTATGTCAAAAACCTCAGTGACACAGAGGAAGAAGTGGTTTACGTCTGTGAACCAGAAATTGGGAGACACCTCAGTGATGAGGAGGTGAGATCAGATAAAGATCTCATAAACTTCTAGGAGAGAAGAGATGGATTTTCATATTTCCAGGTGGGCAATGAAATGAGATCATTGGAGGATCTCATAGACTATCAGGAGGACAGCAGTGAAAATTCATACTACCAGGTGGGCATAATTGGACTTTCAAGTTGCCAGGTGGGAAATGGAAATAGATTGGGTGGAGGTCTCATATGTTTCTAGAGGAGAAGTGTTGAAAGTTCAAATTGCCAGGTGGGCAATGATATGGGATCAGTTGATCTCATAGACTAATAGGTGGGCAGAAGAGAAATCCCAAATTTCCAGGTGGGCAGGGGAAAAGAAACGAGATTGTCTAAAAGTATCAGGAGATCATAAGTGAGTTCATGTCAGCAAGGAGTGTTGATAGATGAAGATTCATGTGGATTTGAAGACCATGTGAATGAATATGATGAGAAGTTAAACACTCTCACCATCCAAGAGGAGGATCAGAGGAGCATTATGATCATTGGGGGAATTTGGATATTCCTACCAAACAGTCCAGTCGAGGCCAGAGAATGTGTTGCATATGTAACAACAGAAGAAGGGGAGCCAGTGGTGAATGTCATGATGAAAGAGAAGATATCAAAATATGCCCAAGGGGAAGAGGAAGAAATGGAGTAGACATTGATGTATACCCCAGCAGAAGGGGAGGAACATTCAGAAGAATGGCCCAAATTTTTCAGCCAGGAAGCTGAATAAGAGATGACTGCAGCATTGGATCTTGCAGCAGCAGAGGAAACAGACAACATGGATTGTGTTGATGTGTATGAAGAATTGGATTCCCTAGAGAGAAGGTTAATGGTGCAAATATTTCACATCCAACAAGTCAATTTGGAAGTAGATGGAGAAGCATACCATCCCAAGGAACGGTCGGAGGGAGTCAGAGATATACCAACAGGAGAACTGGCAGAAGAAAAGTTGTCAGAAGGAGAAATTGAGCAACATCTCAGCGATGGAACTACATAACTGAAGTTTTCAGTAGGGTGGCAAGCTAAGGACACAAGAGATGGGGAAAGTATAAATGGGGATCAAGTCAATCCACGCACTAATAAGGAAGAGTTGCAGCTGAGAAGACTGCATAAGAAGAGCCATCCACTGGAGCAGTTGGACAAAGTGATAGAGGATATCAGGAAGCTGATGTTGAGGTCAGCGCAAGAAGCAGTCAACAAAGAGAAGTTTAGAAGAGGAGAGCCTGCTATAGCAGTAGGGAAGAAGGAGAAGAAGAAGCAGTAGCATCATAGTTGGAAAGGAGCAAGAGGACAACTCCAAGGAAGAGTTTGGGATCTAGGAATATTTCAACACTAAAGAAGAGGAGCTCATGTTTTTCCTAGAAGTGGAATATGATGCAGGATCATAGCTCCACCTCAGCAAATGCTTTAGCATGCCAACATGCAGACTCACAATGGAGAAAGGGAGAGGCATCGACCCTCCCATTTTTAAAATTTGAAATATGATTCAATAAAGATTTTTGTGTTGTAAGGCTATAAGAGCCAAGCCATACCTTTGTACAGGTAGTGGATAGGGTTGCCTTAAATGGTTTCTTGTAGCATGTCCATATCATAGTCAGGTATGGACATTCATTTATGGAATGAGCCATAGGAGTATGGTGTCATAACTGAGACAGTGATAGCACTAAGGTAGTGAAGAGGATAAGCTCATAGAGCCCTCTTTTGTAATTAGGAGAATTGAGAGAGAGATATTGGGTAGAGAGTCTTAGGAGACTTAGGAGGTAGAATAGTTCTGAGAGAGATCTTGAGAGAACTGGGACTCTGTTGTAGTCCAATTTTTGTAAACATCTGTATAGACACACTGAGATAATAGAAAAGCAGTTTTTCTTGCATATGGTGTGTTTATGTATTTGTATTCATTGTTATTCTTTTATATGTCATTCATGTTTGAATGTATAAACTAGTGAAGTATTGTATGAGTTTAAAATGTTTCTCATCTTAGAGTTTTCAAGTGCAAGGAGTACACACAGTCCGCAAGGAGTGCGTTGACAGAGGTGAGTTAACCTCCAGGAAAGCTCAGGAGGGATATCATTGAACCTTCATCAATAGAATTGTAAGGAGTGCATAGGAAGAAATATTTGTCGATTTCAGAGAGAAGCAGAGTTACTAAGAACTCTGTAGATCTCTGCCAAGCAGGGATCGAGCGAGTGTAAGTGTGCACGAGAAGAACTTTGTGTTGAGTTCGAGAAGAACAGAGTTACTGAATACTCTATAGAAGCATCTCTGCAAGGTGTGTATCGAGCAAGGGGAATGCCAGGACGACAAGAAGTATTTATTTTCAATAAATCCTTCGGATTTGAGTTTGACGAAATCCTAGAAATGCAAGGAGTGCATGGGAGATTGAAATCTTAGAGGAGATAAAGCTCAGAAGGAATAACGCAAGGAGTTCGTGGGTGATGGAAATATTCTAAGTCCTAAATCTCAGAAAAGATAATGAAAAGAGAGCGTAAGAGATGGACTTATGCCAAGTCCAAAATATCAGGAGAGATAGCGTTTTCAAACATGCAGGTGAGACCCAAAGGTCAGGTTCATGGAAGAAAGTTCAAAGGCCAAAAAAAGCTATGAACACTTTCAAAATCTTCCAAGTCGGGAGAAGGTGGAATCTCAGGAGGAGGAGCGATAGCAACCATTAGATTGGTTGTGGGAAAGGATCCTGGACCATTAGATCAATGTCCAGTGACATAAGGAAGCACAGAGGAGGAAACAGATCTCAAGCGTTGGATCTGAGCGCAGAGGATCATCCGACATCTAATCACAAGAAGGTGCGCAAGCTTTAATGCTTTGTGTACACACAGGAGGGTGGACTCGCAAAAGTCTCGAATTCCCGAAGTCATTTGGGACCATCCATCATTTGGGAGGACGTGTGGCAAAAATCCATCAAGTTCGGGTGAAGGCGCTCCGGGACGAACGAGCGCACAGAGGGTTGAAACACCTGAAGCCCCAAGAACCGAAGGGCTGAGAGCTATCGATCTACAAAGGGACACTTGTCAACAAATCGTGAGCTCTAGGTAAGTTTTAGTGAGGTTTCAGTTGAGAACTGAGATTGTCGAATCCCGAAGAGCTGAAGAAAAGCTGGACCGTTAGATCCAGGAGGGAAGGTGGCGAGAGATCATGAATTTCGGGTGAAGTCACTCCGAGAGAATGCGAAGGAGAAAGGTTTGACATCGCCAAAGCCTGAACAGCTGAAGTGAATGATAGTTGTCAATCTGGAAGAGGACAGGTGTCACCAGATCATGGACTTCGAAGGATTCCACTCCAGGTTTTTTATGGAAAGAAGTTTCAGAAAGTTTCGTAGCAACGAAGGCCGAAGTGGTTAAGGGTCGTTGATCCCACAAGGAGCATGTGGATTGTTGATCTATGAAGGGACATGTAGAGGAAAAAGATTCACTCTGTTAGACATCCATTGAATAATCGTTGGATCAATAGAGGATAGGTGTTAGAATATACAGCACTTCATAAGATTTCACTTTAGAGATTTGTGATTGTTGAGATTTGAGAACGTCGAAGGCCGAAATCCCAGAAATGATGAGAATCATCGATGCGAAGGAGGACATGTGGCGCCAGATCAAGGACTCTGGAGGAAAGCGGAGGAAGGATAGGTGCGAATACCCGGAGAAGATCTCTATCATTGATCAAGGAGGGAGCGAAAGGACCATCAATCTGATTGAGGAGGCCAAAGTCCTGAAGCAAGAGCACAACCATTGATTGGGGAGACACACATCAATAGATCTTCCACTCTGGGACATACCCAGTCATCAGAGGCGAGAATTTGAGAAACAAGATCCCCAAAGGTAGGATTGACGGAGGGAATCCTAGCCGTAGGTTCAGGGAGATAAGTGGCAACATATCTTCCACTCCAGAAGATTTCCATATAGAGGAAGCGAAATTTTGAGAGTCAAAACTCATGAAGGCTAAAAAGCTGGAATCAACAACATTTGTTGATTTAGAGGGGAGTTATGTGGCAACAGATCATGAAGGTCTAAGATCGTTCATGAAGGGAGAAGAGTTCGTTGATTGGACAGTTGTCCAGAGATAGGTAAAGATTCGATAACAACTGTTGATCGAGAAGTAGCGCCGAGAGGTTGAAGATCGATGGTGGGGAAGAATTGAGGGGCTAGGACAAGATCGAAAGATAATGTTTCTTGAGCGGGTTGCAATTTCAACCATTGTTTTGATGAAGGGATACGTGGCAGCTGGAGGTGAATTGTGGGGTGAAAAGCAGGTTGGTCTAAACCACTCTTGCCTGGGCCCGCAATCGCATAGTTTCAAGGTTATATCCCAGGGACATATTGAAGGAAGGGGCTAGTGTAAAGGAGCTAGAACCTAAAAATTGAAGAGCGCCAAAGCGCACAAATAGAGGGTGCGGGTATTCACAAGACCTGTGCCTAAAGAGGAAAAAGGGACCTGTGTAGATTTTTTGGGGGTTTTATTAGGAGCCCGAAGAGTCGATCTGAATCAGAAAAAGGAAATATCTAGAGAGAAAGAGGTCGCACAGCCCCAGGAGGGAAGGGGGTCTACATCAATTTTCAAGGATTGCATTCTCGCAATTCAAAAATGCCATGCTTGTCAAACCTATAATAATAAGATTCGATCTCATCCTACCCCTCTATATCCTGTAGTTTCCCTTGGTCCATTTTCTAAATGGGGCATTGACTCCATGACCTGTAATCCTCACTCGGTTGGGGGGCATGGATACATCATAGTAGTTGTGGATTATTTCACTAAGTGGGTCGAGGCGATGCCTACATTCGATAACACTGGGAAAACTGCAGTACTTTTCATATTCAATCATATCATCACTAGGTTTTGGGTCCCTAAAGCCATCATCACTGACCATGGCACCCATTTTCACAATTTTATGATGCCTGAGCTTACCGATAAGTTGGGTTTACGACAAGAAAACTCAACCTCTTATTATCCATAGGCTAATGGCCAAGTTGAAGCAATCAACAAAGTTTCAACCACTATGCTTCGATGGATGATAGGGATTCATAAGTCAAGTTGGCATACAATGTTTTTTTAGGCATTATAGGCCTATTTGACGTCAGCTCAATCTGCTACGGGTTTCACACCTTTCCAATTAGTGTATGGTATTGAAGCCATCTTGTTGATTGAATGTGAAATTTAGTCTCTGAAGCTAGTCGTCGAACTTCTCCCCAACATCACAGCTAAAGAAGAACGTTTTTTGTACTTAATGCAATTAGATGAGACTCGTCATGATGTCGCGTTAGTAATAGAAACCAAGAAGAAACACATTAAGGCTCAATACAACAAACATGTTAAACATCGTGTGTTTTCTGAAGGTGATTTGGTTCTCCTTTATGACCAAGATCGTGACTTGTTGGGGGCAGGTAAATTTGATCCCATGTGACGTGGTCCTTGTATCATTAAATGAGTATTAGAGAAAGGGGATTACAAGCTAGTTGATTACGATGGAATTCCTTTGGGTGAACCCAGAAATGGGATTTACCTAAAGAAGTACTATGCTTAAAATATTTTGCATGAGTCCTTTGTACTTTAATGTATCATACTCTAGTGTGCTTTTTTTCGTTTCTTTTTCTTCCCTCAAATTGCTTACTTTGCCTTGTGCTTGGTTTCTAGATGTTATCATTATTGCTACCTTATATTGGCTTTGTTGATGGTGCTAGTTGCAGTACTCAAAATCTCGCGTTTGTTGCATGGGAAATCTATGCACCTACAGACGATTTGATAAATCTACATGGTATTTGCTTGGGTCGTGCAACTAATAACATTGTGGAATATAGTGCGGTCATTGAGTTATTTACTAATGTCATTTCACTTGCCATCCATCATCTAATTGTGTGACTCGATTCTCAACTTGCGGTGTTGCAATTAAGCAACATCTATTCCATCAGAAGTCCTACACTATTATGGGTATACTTGAGAATTTGCCTCTTAGAAAGGAATTTTGATTACATTGAATATCAACACATTCCTTAATATCTAAATACATTAACAAATTTTTTATCCAATTATGTTTTAGATAGACATTTGCACAATTTATAAATCCAAACAAAAACACATAAAGACAAGTAATCCGGTAGAAGTTGTTGTATTATAATGCAAAAAGTTACAAAAACGTGTGTCCTGGGACCAAAATATTGAAGCACATGGCTTCATATACATATATATCATGGATTTTGATCATGATAACAAACTACTTCCTGTGCTACATGACGGAACAATCGAACAATAGATGTTGAAACACCAACAATATGGTGTTGGTAACGTCGAGGCAACTCATCTACGGTAATGTCAAGGATGTCTATAGTCAATCCCTCAAGGTTATGCTCAATCTCCTTGACATACTCAGCCACTACTCCTTGACCTACCTTTGCACCTGCCTCTCCACATTTTTGTATTGGATATGGACCTAAAGGTATGAAAGGTGTCACATCTGCATTTTGAGAGATTTTGATTAGTCTCAAATACATAACATAAAAATTTCATCATAAAAAATGCCAAAAACAATATATAATAAAAAAGTATTTTCTACCTATGTCTCCCCAATGAGTACCCTTAGGTAGTGCCAAATCTAGATCACCACGGAAATCATCCCCAACATAAGCGTAATCATCGATCATGATAAGTTGATCTCTCAGCCACTTAAAAAAGGTAGGCCCATATTGTTGTTGGGAAATTATACCCTACGGACTAACAAGCTAGGGCTTAAACTTGCATGCAGATCATGACCCTTAAGAAATAACTTTTAACCTTCTACCCCAAACCTAAAACCCTTTTTCACATGCAAACATGGAAAGAACTGACTAACCTTTTTATCGTCGTTTGGTGTAGATCCTCTGTTGCGCTTTATCTCCTTGCTTCTGCTGCTCCTTCCAAAGACAATCCTGCAATCAAGACAGAGACACTACGCATGCATGCTATTGTTCTACTAGAGGGTTAGAGATTAAGCATAAATCAAATAAAATATATAAGACTCGTACATTGGGACGGGAAAAGTATTATTTATTAATATCAAGATGAATCAACTTACAATAATCATACAGATTGGCCACCGTTCCTTGATCCTGATCCTGGGCTCCTCCTCTTCTTTGTCCTCCAACTGCTTTTCTTGAATTCTCCTAAAGCTTGAGGAAAGGCTAAAGGGTTGGGACAAAATGGATTCGGCAATTGGGCAGAGTTTCTTTGCTATGATTTTCCTCCTCTTGAATAGTACCCCTACCCCTTCTTTTATAGGCTAGAAGGAGCTAGGGTTTTGGATGAACTCTCGGCCATGCATGGCTGGGAGTTCCAGTTAACTGACCCAAATATTTTCGTTCCGTCGGCAACTTTCCTATTTTTTTTCTTTGTTAGGTAAACGCGGGCTGTAGTGGGCCAGCCAGCGTTCCAACGCATGTAGTATAAAGCCTGCCAGCATTCCAACACGCCCAGTAATGGTTTAGGGCGCGGGTTACTTGATTTAAGAGGTTTTTCCAAGAGTTTGTTCAGCATGGCCTTGGCAAGGAAGGGATATAAGTTGGCCTGATGCCAAGTAAGCATGTGTGGTGCAATTTAGGGTTATAACAGATGGCCCCTAATATGTGAGGTCAGAAGAGCATCTGATGGCCAAAATACATTACCAATTCTTTACCAATCTGTACTGATATGCTGAATGAGTGAGCCCAGGAATCAGGAATCAGGAGGTGTCGTCTGCAAAAAATATCAAATGTCTCACCGAGAAAGGCATACCCATGCTCGGTATAAATCAGAACCATGGCTACCAATCAAATACATTGTAGATCCATGTCAAATAACCATAAACAGTAGCCGCGAATAATACACATCGGAGCTACATCTCGAAATCAGAAAGATATACATAGAAAGTATCCATCTCCCAGAAGTTGATTCGGCCGGATGGCTGTACTTCAGAGCTCGAGCAACAACTTCAAAATCTTCTAAAACTCGGGTAGGACTGTAATATGAGTGTACGACTGCACTACCCAGAGGTCTTCGACGGCTCGTCGGTTATGGACTTGATAATCTTGATGATCGGACTGAAGGCTTCAGTGATTTCGAACAAAGACTTGATTGGACGTTCAGGATGGCCGGGTATGCG
>ML789755.1:89489-101301 GCA_009831015.1 Picea engelmannii | reverse complement strand
GTGTATGTCCCTAGAAAAGATTGGCAACTAGTTTTCCAGCACGTGAACAGTCACCAGGCGGGTACAGTCGATAGTCGGGTAGACCACAATGAGCAGGGTATCAAGCCCGAAACCTGTCAAGGGTATCGAGAGCAAATGGTCCAAAAGACAACTGAGGACCTCGAATGGATTCGAGACCCACGAAGCTCCGTGGCAAATGCAAACGACGGAATCCCTCAACAAATCCTCGATATGTGTTCTCCACTATGCTCGGTCCAGCTTTGGAGGGGTTATCTCTGCTACCTTTCCTTACGCGACCTCGTGTTTAGCCCCTATGTTAGAGGGGGGTCCCGGATAACTTTCCGTAACTAGACTTCTACACTCCCTATGACAGACTCCAATGTTTGGTTTGAGTGGCCTTGGAGAATTCACTCTCCAACCTATTCCAAGGCCCTAGTCCTGAGCTAGTGTGTGCACCCTACAAACAAAAAGTCTAAATGATTTTAATTAGCATTGATTTTAATGGGCTTTTTAAGTCACAAGGTATGAAAGTGAAACTGATGGTGTGTAAAGACTCAAAGCAAAATGAACAAGAAATGCTTGGAAACAAAAACTTTTACAAAAAATGCAAAACCAGCAACTTTTCAACAAGAAAGATTTCTTTTTCTTTTGGAATTTTCTTAAGATTTCATGGAGCAAACACCAAGTAATTTCACTCAAATCTGCGAGCTACTTATACTCTAAATGCAGTGCAAAAACTTATGAAAAAATACTTCTTCCTAGCTACTGATGCAACAACACAATCTTCAAACCAAGAAGAAAATGAAACTAGAGAAAAAAAAAATTATTTAATTGCAAAATGAAGCAATAAAGGGAAAATGACAACAAGCACAAAACCAAGAAAACAAAATAAAGTTCTGGCTTAAAGCGCAGATCGCAACGAACCAGAGCAAAGACGCATAAAGGCAATCAAGAAAGCACTGATTCTTGCGCTTGGCTAAAAACCATAACACAGAATTTTTCCTTTTGTCTTTTTTATCAAAACATCAACTAATAAAGACATAGGCTAAGGATAAGAGGCCCTAACCTGCTGACTGTGCAGCCCCAGACTCAAACCCCTGAGAGGAATACTTCTCACCACAGGAAGGGATGACTGCCCCACCCAGGCTGAAAAGCAACCAATCAAGCCCGCGACTGTCACTGAAACAGCACGCGTGGAAACACGTGCTGATCTATAACAGTGCCCGGGTACCCGCGGGCTAAACTTGAACAGGTCGCGGGTCTGTATAAAAGCCAAGAAAAAATCAAACACAGGCAGCCCAGACCTAAAAAAGGCCTCTGGTATTGACAACCAGGGTCTCTTAAAGGCTTGGTTGCTTCTTCTTTAACAGAAAAGGAAAAAATAAATGCAAAATCAAACAAAATGAAGCAGACTGAAAACAAGACAGTGAACCAGCAAGACCCAGACAGGATCCAGAAAGCCCCCTGAGAATGTAAAATTCTGACAGGGAAGAGGAGACTACCTCTTAAGCTCTTTGTGTCCTACACGCTACTGAAACCTCTACAGCAAGCATTCAAACGCGGGCTACAGAAGTTTAGGGCGCGGGTTACACGTGTGCAGGCCTTCTGCAGGCCACGTGTACCTCTGTGTGTCCCGATAATAAATGTCAAGCAACAGTCAAGGAAAAATTGGTATTATGAACCAAGCTCCCTGCTAGCTTTGACCTAACAGAAAACTAACAAACAAAGAAACAGAGAATCTACACCTTTGAACTACCCAAGAACCTCTATGAAATCTGGAAACCCTAAGAGTAATATCCCCAGTGGAGTCGCCAATTCTGTTGTTGGGAAATTATACCCTACGGACTAACAAGCTAGGGCTTAAACTTGCATGCAGATCATGACCCTTAAGAAATAACTTTTAACCTTCTACCCCAAACCTAAAACCCTTTTTCACATGAAAACATGGAAAGAACTGACTAACCTTTTTATCGTCGTTTGGTGTAGATCCTCCATTGCGCTTTATCTCCTTGCTTCTGCTGCTCCTTCCAAAGACAATCCTGCAATCAAGACAGAGACACTACGCATGCATGCTATTGTTCTACTAGAGGGTTAGAGATTAAGCATAAATCAAATAAAATATATAAGACTCATACATTGGTACGGGAAAAGTATTCTTTATTAATCTCAAGATGAATCAACTTACAATAATCATAGAGATCAGCCACCATTCCTTGATCCTGATCCTGGGCTCCTCCTCTTCTTTGTCCTCCAACTGCTTTGCTTGAATTCTCCTCAAGCTTGAGGAAAGGCTAAAGGGTTGGGACAAAACGGATTCGGAAATTGGGCAGAGTTTCTTTGCTATGATTTTCCTCCTCTTGAATAGTACCCCTACCCATTATTTTATAGGCTAGAAGAAGCTAGGGTTTTGGATGAACTCTCGGCCATGCATGGCTGGGATTTCCAGTTAACTGACCCAAAGCTTTTCGTTCCGTCGGCAACTTTCCTGTTTTTGTGCTTTGTTAGGTAAAAGCGGGCTGTAGTGGGCCAGCCAGCATTCCAACGCGTGTAGTATAAGGCCTGTCAGCATTCCAACGCGCCCAGTAATGGGTTAGGGCGCGGGTTACTTGATTTAAGAGGTTTTTCCAAGAGTTTGTTCATCATGGCCTTGGCAAGGAAGGGATATAAGTTGGCCTGATGCCAGGTAAGCATGTGTGGTGCAATTTAGGGTTATAACACATATGTAACAATTGGGACACCACCATGGCGTACCATCAAGTCAAACCACCTCCTCATGCAAGGATCCCATGGAGTAGGTACACCCCAATCCACATTTTGAAGACGCAAAAGTCAGACCCTTTCTAGGAAAAAGGACACCAAAATTGTTTTACCTGACCAGTCCTTCACTTTGTCAATTGTTTTTTCATATTCTTGAGGAGGCCCTCAGACCAATTGAATACTCGAGGTTCCATGCACTCCATGGCTTACTGAAATTGACTCTGCAAGGCCATGTGTGGAGATTCACTCCCTACCACATGGGTAATGGTGAAGAGCATTGTTCTCAAAGATAAGTCAAGGACGTTCTTTATGGGAACCTTACCACTATGTTTCTTCGTACCAGCCGAGCAGTGTTGCACGACATAGTAATCCATTGGCTCACCTCCTCCCCTACCTCCTGATAATGACACTCGATACCCACGATGAGACAAACCAATCAAGAAATAGATATTTTCATCTCCAAAGTGAGTGTGCGTACCCCAACATGGAAAACTTGTTCATTCACGTCCCACATTCAGACTAAGTGCTCTAATAAAATTAATTGGGCCATCATGCCCTGCACTTTGAAGAACTTAAGAAATCCGCACTCCCAGAGTGCCATAACTGTGTTGGGGTCATTCCCCACAGTAAAATATTCCTCTTTGTGTTCTCTTTCCCACCATTCTAGCATTGTGAACTGTGGAAAGTCTGCCAAAGAACATTTAAACGTGACTTAGTTCATTGAAAATCTAAATTTGTTGGATTCCCTAGTTCATTTATTCATTTTTATTTTTGAGTTGTGGTCATCATAGCCTGAAGGTTTAGTACAGTGTGACATCATCACACTTCATCCCTTTAACCCCTGCGACGATCCCAGATCATCGCGGTTCCCGATATAGAGAGCCTGCGACGATTTGGGGGTGCTTTCCCCTTTGAACATTTGTCCATAAAACTCATAAATGACCATAAAAATTGAACAAATTTGATATAGAAAGAAAGAGGAAAGAGAGAGAACCAACCTCATGGAGACGTCTTGAAAAATCATCCACGAATCGCGTCGAAATCGTCGCTTGAAGATCGGGTAAAAATGGGGGTTTTAACACTAGTTTTGGTGAATTACAAATGGAATGGTAAAAATGATTTAGTTTTTGACTTATTTAAACCTGTTTTACCATTTTTTACCTAAAATTAAATTATTTTTCACCCATGTTGAATATTTCAAAGTTTCAATATTACGAGATACAGATAGGGCAACTGGATATTTTGACATGGATCAAACCTTTTATCGTTTTTTACTTGTTTTTTGCAAATCGTTTGATGTAAATATGATTTTAAGTTTTTTCAGTAAAAAACATCAAGCATAATCTTTGTTCTTTCTCATGCTCATAAATCTATGAGAATGTAACAGAGTACACTTTTTCAAACTCATGAAAGTTATACGAAAAAGGAACCCCCCTGGAGTCATCTTTAAGCTCTTTTCAAACTCCCTAAACATGAAAAGATTGTCGAGCGATCTTGTTCTTTTCACGCTTGTTAAAGTATCTGAGGAAAACGTTTGTTGAGCAGTATATTATCTCTTTTTCGGTCTCATCAGACTACTTTACGAAAAATGACATTTTGGAGTTTTCTTTAAGTGTTTTTCAGACTCTCTAAATATGAAAACCCCCTGAGTTCTCTTTCTTTGGACTCGTAAAACAAACATCGAAAGGCCCATATGGGACCAAACCAATCCTTCCTAGGGTTCGTTAAAAATACTCTGACGGAGTCATCCAAAGGATGAGATTACAATTCAATCATATGTTATCCTCCTCAAGCTTGTGTAAAAATAAAGAGGTACTTGCCAGAAATGGTGGGGGCGAATTGGGAAAGAAATGTATATTTGTATCTTTTTTAGTGACAATAAGTTGCTCTTGAACATGACACCCCTTTTCATTGTTGTATCTGGGTTGGGAAATCCATTTGTCTCTCGTTTGATGATCCGCGAGTCTATATATTGGTTCTCCTTGAGTCAATGCTGCCAAGACAATTGTCGTGTCATTTATATGTTCAAGAGAAGTTCAACCGAAACGAGCCTTCTATCGAGTCGACCATCTACATTCCTCAAACTCTTACCATGTCGGCCTTCCCTAAGTCAGTCCCGAATCACTTTAATGATATGATATGATTCAAATTTGTCACATGTTTCATGTCATTGATGGGGGATACATTAAGGCCCTCCTATGACGAGTATTTTCCTATCGACTTCAATTCATTATCTAAGAATCAGACTTAGAAATCATTTAGTACCTTGGATCTCGCATGCCTCAATGGTGGGTTTCCTTGTTTTCGATAGTGGGTTCACATCATTGGCCCCTGATTAGAATATTCCATTGAGTGTTTGACTTCATCTCATTAATTCACATTCGTTGGATTGTACTAGAGTAGCTTGGGGGTCATTGACATCAATGGTGATTTCCCTCGCACTTGTTAATAGTATTAATTAGTGATCGATAATCAAGTGGTTTTTACCATGTTCATCTTCAACATTTGTAATCACATGGGTAGATTCGTACTTCGGGACGATGGAAATGAAGACCTTGGATACTATCACATAGGTCCAGGTTGCGATGGAGTACTCATGAGTCTATACTGACACATAGATCCACCATGTATTTCTCATGGATATGTTCAAATTTGAGTCTTTATAGCATTGATCCATAGTGTATTTATCGTGGCTATGTTGAATCATAATGACATGGATCCACAGTGTATTATTTGTGGCCATGATTCGCTTGACACTTACGATTTGGGTCACTTTTATTCTGAGCATGGGAATGCCTACCTCAGTAAATGGTATGTTATTATGCTAATGCTTGTTTCTTGACAAGTTTCCGACTGATGTGCTCCTTGTTCTCGACACACATACTCTACAAATTATTTCAGTTGTCACGCGTTTCCAACTTCATACTTTGGGTGCAATTCTATTACACATTATTTTCGTCACCCTCATGACCACTGATGATATGTGTATCTCCTATTAGAAGAAATATCATTTTCCCTATTCCCTGAAGGCTATTGAAGAAATAAGACTTTCCCTGAGAGGTGGAATCATCTTTTCCTTATTGAAAAACCCTATCAAGAAGGATCGTCACGCCTTTTTGAGTGTTAAGGATATGACGATTCCAAATCGTTGCATGCTGCACCATAGTGGCCTATGATGACATCACAGGTTTCTCAGTTTTGAGGGTGCGACGATGTTTAAACAAAAGAAAAAGAATATTTTCTCGAAGGTTCTAGAATGGAATCTTCAAAAGGATAAGGTGGCCTCTGATCAATTTGGATCTCATTCGCTTCTCTAATTTAGTGGGATCATCCAAATCCCTTCATCCATCCCTCTTCACTCTATATAAGGAGGGATCTCTCATGGGAAGAGTGAGGTTGGCTTATGTATGAAGAATTTTGTTGAAGGTTGTGCTTGTGATAGATTTGTTTTAGCTTTCCAAGTCGGGTTGTGTATACTCTTCATCAAAAGCATTGGAGAAAAGGTGTGTGTGTTGAGGCAAAGGGCCATCGGAAGGGACCTTGCAACATCAAAGCATAGGTTGTATTCTCCACTTTCATCAATATAATACAGTAACACATTTCTTTCCTATAAAAGTGTCTCCATTTTTGTTGCATAACTCCTTGATCTTATGCATAGGTTTCATTGGAATATATATATCGTTTCTCTCTCTTTGTTGGTTTGTGTTTCTTAACAGGTTCAAAATTCCACAGACCTTGAGACAGAGAAAGGGTGACACTAGAAAGGATCAAACAACATTTAAATGGTATGTTGATTATCCCTCATTGAACTAGTATACATTACAATGAAAATCTAAGGAGAAGTTTTTATTTTGTCATGTTTTGTTCTAATTTCTTGTTGAAGTTAGGGAGATTAGTTTGTGTCATCACTTACTGATTTGTCCAGTAACACATTGGTAGTGGTCTGTCAAATGGCCATGCCAGAACCCACTCATTCAATATCACAACCAATAGTATTTATAGAGTTTAGTCCCTCTAGCATTTATTACATGTCTACTTCAGTGATCGCACATCATGCTTCCCCATGTGCACTATGCGATCAATTAGATAAATTCACATACATGTGTCATTTGATTATTTCAGACTGCACTCATCTAATGAGCACCATTCAAAATATTCAAGAGGCCCTCCACACCATAGGGTCCCTTAAAATTGTAGCCACTCTCTAGGCTACTTATAACTCACCTACCTAGGAGCAGGTATCCACACCTCTTTCCCCAAGTTCTTCTCAGTACAACCATGACATGAAATATTCATTCCTGACTCACCTAATTCCCTAGAAATCAAAAGGCAAGAAATTCCTCCTCCTCCTAGAGACTATGACACACACACACACACACACACGTGTGTACAAATATATTACATTTCCTATTCCATAGGCTCAATACCTTTAGCAGGAAATTCATAACCTGCTATGGTTAGCACTTGTATAGGATCCACCTTAAGACTCATAAAAACCATTTGACCATAATCCCATTTTGTTTTCACTACCTTGACATATGTCAGTTCATCGACACCCAATTCTATGTCATTCTCGTGTGAGATGTCCAACCCCATCAATTCGAACTTGCCCATTCATGCCTATGAGAGGTCTCTTCTTTCCCCTTCACATGTATTCCATTTACACAAATACATTCTAGAGGCCATGACAACACCTGAATACCCCTAGGACACAATGCATTATCGGTCATTCTTCCTACCTAGGGATGCTCTTAAACCTACCACCAACACCAATGTTTTTGCAATTGAAACCAAGGAATTCATTACTCTTAGGAATATGGATTGGTTTAAAAACCCAATCCTTACCCCCAACACTTTTGAAGAAGAGAACATGACCAACATTTCCCTGACCATCAAATTAGACATTTCCAATCACCAATGTTATCATCCTCGGTGTCGCATGCTCCCCAGAATAAGTCCTTGAATACAAGGCTCTTTTTCAAGAGTATTAAGATATTTTTTCTTAGTCATATACCAAAATAATAGGTCTTGACCCTGCCATTGTCGAACATTGTATTGACATGTGGCCTAATGTTGCACCCATTCTCCAAAAGAAGCAACCCCTTCACCCCTCCAAAGAAATGGCTATCAAAGTAGAAATCCACAAGCTTCACAAATTCGATTTCATTTACCCCATTTCATATACATCATGGGTCTCCAACCTTGTCCATGTCAACAAAAATCAGGGAACCATCTCTGTCTGTACAGAATTTCGATACCTCAACCAAGCTTGTCCCAAGAAAAAAATTCCTACTCCATTTATCGATCAAGTAATCAACACTTGTTCCAGACATGAATCCCTATCATTTATGGATGGATTCTTTGGATACAACCAGATCCATATTTTCCATGGAGACCAATACAAGACTGCATTCACCACAGCATGGGGAAATTTTTCATATCGCATCATGCATTTTGGTCTCAAAAATGTAGGAGCCACTTTTAAGAGGGAATTGACTTATATGTTTCATGATCTTTCCCACCTCATCCTTGCATACTTGTATGACCTCATGACCCTTTCCAAGAAATGATCCCAACATCTAGAGGATCTTTGCCTTATCTTCCAAAGGTGTTGCAAATACAAAATTCATTTGAACTCCCTTAAATGTGTCTTTTGCATCACCTCTGAGTATTTGATTGGAGTCATAGTATCTCAACAAGGGATCATAGTGGACCCCCTCAAGGTCCAAGACATTAGTTAAATTTACCCTTTGAATACTTTGCGCCAATTATAGAGTCTGCAAGGCAAAGAAAATTTTTTACGTCACTTTATCCCAAATTAGGGAACTTGCGCCCACGATTTCTTACACCTATTACACCAAGATATACCATTTCAGAGGGACAACCAATATCAACAAGATTTTGATTCATTAAATACTTCTCTCTCAAAATCCCCTTTAATCAGTCCCCCTAACTTTGATAAAGACTACATCCTGTACCTTTCTGCCTCTGAAGTCTTAATCGCAAGAGTCCTCATCCAACAAAGAAAAGTTAGGTGAGAGCATGTCATTTATTACATTAGAAAGAACTTGTTAGGCCCTCCTCTAGACTACAATCATGAAGAGAAGATGGTTGTAGTCATGGTTCACACAATCCAAAAAATGCACCATTACATTTTTCTATGAACCACAAAGGTCGTAAAAAACTCAAACCCTATGCAATACTTACTTCACCAGTTACAAATCAATGGGAAATTTTCCCATTGAATCATAATTATCTAGGAATTTGATATAGAGTTCACCACTCCAAAAAGTAAGAAGGAACTCATCCTCACAGAGTTCATCATTGATTTACCATCCAGCATCAAGGACTCACTCGTGAATGGAAATTTCCTAATGATCATCTATTCATAATCCCATAAGACCACCCTCAATATGGTGACACCTTCACTTACCTTCATGCACACAATTCTGGTTTGCATCTCTTTCGAGATTATCATCAATGTATATTCCACCATCCCCCTCGACATCTCCTCATAGGAGATGTTCTATATTGGTGCAGATTTCATACTATATTACGTTTTTTCCTCACCCTCAATGTGCGTAGCACATCCTTAATGATTTCCACAATGGTTCTTGTGGTGGGAACCTATTTGGTATGTTCATAACCTAGAAAGTTGTTTAGGTCGGTTAATTTTGTCCTACCTTGTTTCATGATTGCATTCAAGCATTCAAGCAGTGCACCAAGTGTCAAATGTTCACACATAAGGAACGAGCCCCACTGAATCCCTTACACCTAGTCATTACAACCAACCCATTTTTCACATGGGGCATTGACTTTAATACATGAAACCCCCCATTCAACAATGGTAACAAATACATCATTGTGTTGTTGATTACTTCACCAAATGGGATGAATCCATTCCTACTTCCAATAATATATCTGATACGGTGGCTTTCTTATTCTTTAATAATTTCATCACTTTCTTTGGGGTCCCCCAACAGTTATTCTCGGATCATGGAAAAAACTTTGAAAATGAAGTGTTTGAAGAATTATCCTCATGTATTGGCTTCACTCACGAGCTCCATAGACTAGAGTATGTCCACATCACCACATGTACGAATGAGGTGGTGTGGCAGGCCCCACATCCATTATATTTTTCCTAGTCACCATGGTCCTCGAGCCCATATGGGAGCTCCAAAGCTCTATTTTTCGAAATATTTGCACCAATGAGATCACAATTTTCCTTTCTACATGATTGTATGATTCGTTTAGATTTTTACACACCTTCCCCAGGACCCCCTATCTCATCACCCATGTCATAGGTACACCTTATCATTGTCATTTTGGCTTTTGTTCTAGTTCTCGTATCAGATTCTTTTCTATCTGATATTTTCTACTTTAGGTATTTGGTTTCATGTGTGTGGGTACTTGTCAGCATGTTCACTTCATGCTACTTCATAGCCATTGTGTGACCCCTTGAGATAAATATTTCAAACTGACATGTAGTCACTCCCTATGAGATAATTACATTTACCAGTGTCATTCCTCTACATATTCCTTTGGATCACATTTCCCAATATAACAAAAACTCCATCTAGTTCTACTTGCATCTGGTTGTTATTTTCTGGTAGTTTTTCACCTACATGGGTAGTCTCAAATTTTCACTCCCCTAGAAAATTGACACCCATGTTTTATCTCATAGAATGGGAGCCCACGTAGTTAACATTTCTAATAATGAACCTCATACTTCTCATCACATTTCTAGCTACAAAACCCACAATCTCTCAGATTTTTAGAATTTTGTGTTGGTTCTATTGAATGCACTTCCACATTTTCATTGGCCCCTCATCTTCCCCAAGATTAATTAACATATGAATTCCAAATCATCATTCACCCACTCCCACAGAGGCTCAACCTTGGGGGGTCCACCCCCCATTTGTTCTCACCGGTCTTGCCTCACCATGTTGAGTCGTTTGATCATTGGGGCACTCGTCTCTATGTTTTCCCATTCATCCCAATTATTTTTTCATTCATTTGGTAATTGTACAAAACACATTTGATTTACAACAAGCAAGTATACTTAGGCCATCACACCTAATGACAACCCTAGTTGCCCTTGGTTGGATAGTTTACACTGAGTTACCCTATCTGCATACATCCTTGTTCTTGGCCACCCCTCAAGTATCCCAATATCATTCAATATGATCCCATAGTTTTTTCTTATAACTACCAAATATTTGCAGACTTGTCACCCTTGGTTACAATTTGACAATACATCGTGTGTATTTGATTGTCCCCCTAACTTCATATCACTTTTTGTCCGATTGATTCTTTGACTGTTGTCACTATCAGTTGTCAATTATTCTCTAACCAAGGGAATTCTTGAGTCTGATTTACCTTCAACCTCATCCATATTTATCGATCACACATCACTCTTACAAAGTCATTACTTGGTTCCTAAGTCAGTTGGTTTGAAGGGGAACTTTTCCCTTTGTGGTTGCAGATCCATTCTTGTTGACATCAACACCAATTTCTAGGAATGTTGCAGTATCTTAGTTCCCATTACCATACAAATGGTGAGGGACGAGAAAGAGAGAGTCATTATTTCCCTCTACTTCTATTTCCCCCTGTTAGAAAAACAGGACCGCGGAGCAATAAAATAAAACAAATGCGGAAACAAAACACAGAAGATACACAATACAAGAGAGACACAGATTTGTGTGGTTCACCCAGTGTGGGCTACGTCCACCAGAGAAATTGCCAGGTCCTTCCTTTATTATTATCCAGCAAATGAAGGGATACAACCTACATAAAAAACCGATGTAACTTCCTCTTCTTTCTCTCACAGTCTCCTCTCTCAGAATACAATACTCGCCATAATGCATAGCTACAATACATTTCCCTCATAACAGAGGGTTGCCTTCTAGGGAAAAAAACCCTAACATAATTTCTACTATTAGATCTGCGACCTTATAATGAATTGTCCAGATTTACAATGAAATTACAATATACATTTACAAGGCAATTTATCCTTCGGGGGCTTCGCCCCCGAACCCCCGCTTGCCCCCAGACC
>ML789755.1:70689-81339 GCA_009831015.1 Picea engelmannii | reverse complement strand
TCATATATATGGAGTAACCAAATGCACTCTCCATAACAGGTTGAAGATATTGATGCATAAATAAAATAAAAAGATGCTAATGAGTTAACAAAATTTAATCTATCCTTTATTATGTAAATGTGAAATAATGGAAATTAATAATAACCAGAAACAAACTTTCTAAAGAATTTCTTACATGTAATTATATTGAAGAAAGAAATTGACTTACTAACCATACAATCCTACTATTTCTTAACAAGATTAGTAGTAAAAAAATTAATACAAAACTAATGAAAACATGAATTCCTACTATTTCTTAACAAAATTAGTAGTCAAAAAATTAATACAAAACTAATGAAAACATGAATTAATGGCACACGTTTTAGGAAAAAGATCGTTCCTATTAATCTAATAGGAAAGCAACATGAACGAACATGAACGATGGAGATGGCTTTCCAAGGGGTTTGTGATTTTTTTTATATTACTTTTCCTTGATCATGGAATGGATTGAGCAACATTAATCCTTATGTAATGGATAATTGAGAGGAAATTTGGGCAATGCAGTTATTTATGAAGTACAATATCAATGATAGAAGTTATTGGGCTTTAAATATTGGAAAAAAAAAATAGTAATATAACTTTGAATGAATTGCATTTGTGAAAATGAAAATAGAGGTTCTTATTTATAGAGTTTGGAGAAGGAAATGGAAGGAAATGAAGGTATATATTAAATCTTGGTCATGTATTTGTATTTAATCAAAAGATGACTATGTACTCTTAATTGGTGTATGAACCATGTTTGACTATGGCATTCATTGGGCCACATAATTTATTGTGTTTTAGTGTAACTTATAATTTATTGTGTTTTAGTGTAATATGAACTATGTAGAGATCAAATGATTTACATCGTAGTTGCCCACTCCATGAAGTAAGGGGTTGCACAATTCTTCATGATAAATTTAGTCTTTTCTCCATAGTTTTGAGTTTTCATATGGTGTTTAGCAATTTGTGATTGTGATATATTTAGCTTAAATCACTAATGTTACAAGTAGATGAAAGTGACATGATAACACTACCCATAAGGTGGCAATCATGTTGCCCACCCCATGAAGTAAGGGGTTGCACAATTCTCCATGATAAATTCAGTCTTTTCTCCATAGTTTTGAGTTTTCATATGGTGTTTAGCAATTTGTGATTGTGATATATTTAGTTTAAATCACTAATATTACAAGTAGATGAAAGTGACATGATAACACTACTCATAAGGTGGCAATCATGTTGTTAGAGACATTTCAACTTTAATGAGGACAATAACAACATCTAACTTTCACCATCCCCATATATCTTCATTAATTAACTGACATTTTTAGATTTTGCATCACCATCCCTACATATCTTTATTAACTAAATAACATTTTTTTTAGGGGGTTAGAAAACTTTCTACATCTTAAATAGTCCCACCACATCCCATTAACCCATATCATTCTCTAAATAACAATTTTAAACTCTAATCCAAAACTTTTTACAAATATACTATTTTTTATAATTCTTTTAACCAATATTTCTAATATTAAACATCTACACATAATTATTTAATACACAACTACACTAAATTGTTTACATAGGATTCTATTTCATTTGTACATGATATTCACCAACAACCACAAACCATGCTATGTTGCGGAGTATTACTATTTATAAGAAAATGAAATGTGTGTAGGACTTTCAATGAGAGTGTTTCTTATTAGATGGTTTTCATTATTATTTAATATGCGCCTTTAATTATCAAATCTTTGATATCTTTCCTTATTTTTAATATGATCCCTTCTAATAAGTAAAATTAAAACTTATTGGTGAGTTAAAATTTCAATTTGGTTAATGCATATTTATCCAACTTTTTATAAATAAATGTTGTAAAAATAATTATCTATTAATTGATAATAATATAAGTTTATATTTTATAAAAAATATATATTTATCTAATTTTTTCTAGTAGAATATATGTTAAAAATTTCTATTATTCATCCCGATAACAAAATTATTAGCTTTCATTTCTTTTAGAAGAGAGGGAAAGTGTTCTTGCATTTGGTGTTGAGAAATCCAACAAGTCTAATGTGGTAACTTATCTTGCTTAGCAACAAGGTAGGAAGTAGTGAAATTCTATCGAGTCTTCATGTTGGGCATTGGTTTTACAATATGACTAGTTAGAAATGTTGATCCATGGTAAGCCTTGGCAATATCGTGGATTCCAAACTAATTCAAAGGATCACGACAAAGCATTGTGAACATGAAGAGAAGATTGAAGGGATGAACATTGTTGAACTGAGTTGTGAACCAATGAGAAGACTCAAGAGACCACCAAATCTAAACTTCTAAAAGAGGAGAGAAATTTGCAACACATGAGAAACATTGAAGTTTTTAGATTGTCCACTTATGGTGGTGTCTCAAGGAAACTAAGTCCAATGAAGAGAGACACGAGAAAAAAAAGAAAATGTTGAAGGATGCAACATGATAAGAGGAGGTGTACAAGCGTCCTCCAACACTATTGAAAGAATAGGACGTTGCAAATTTGGGACTGAATGATGTTGTTGTGTGTAGTGTTGGAAGATGAAGGTTAGCAAACGTTTTCTAACTGAAGGAACAACATGATGTGGTATTTCAACTCTATTGCAGATAAGATACTTGATGTTATCTTTATGTCATATGTACGTGTTGTTTAATGCATAATATTAGGCCATTTAGTCATCTTGATAGGGTTGGCCAAGCAACAGTCCACAAAAATCCACATTGGTCACATCACAAGTGAGGTTATCCACAAGTTTAGGAACAAAAGAAAATGAGACAGTGGATGTGTGCATTATTAGGGAAGAGGAACCATTATCCTTCCATCCAATGGCATAATGTTGAGGATGAGAGTCCACTAGCAAGTGTAGTTTGTAGACAATGGATTTGGTAATCAAATTTTCTTGTGAGCCATTGCTGAGGATATAAGAGGTGGAAAAATCACGAGAGAGATTTGCACATGTGATGAATAAACTATCTCAAGCTTTTGAAAGATTAGAGTGCTACATCAAGGTGACTTTATTAAGTCCCATTAACTCTTCATAGGTTGTTTCTTCACCAAAAACCTCAATGGGATCATTTTCATCTTCTTAACTAGGACACTATACAATCAAAGTTTTCTTCTTCAATTTGAAACATTCATACTAATAATGTCTTTTTTTCTTACAATACTAACAAAACGTATCTTTCTCACTTGGCATTATAACATTGTTGTTCTAAAAAATATGTTTAGATCTCGGATCATGTCTCAATATGAACCACTAATCCCCATCCAACACATCTCGGTTAAAAAACACTTGGTTGCAATGTTTTGGGAAAACATAAGGATCCTTAGTTTCAAACCACATTTTCTTAGAGTTAATACATACTAGCCCACTATCATGATCTTCCTTTACATTTCTCTAGTCGAAGGTATCCCACCACTTGCAACAAACAATAACACAATGAAACGATGAGAAGTCCACTTGCATGATATCTTGTATCTTTCCAATGTAACATAACTTCCCCTCTATTAGGTTTTGATCATGGTGGCTAGCATGACTAGATTGGTCGAACTCGACCTACACTCCGCAATCTTGTGTGATGTGTCCATCATCGACATACTCAGTGTGAAAACCCACATAGATGGGAAGAAATGGACCTGTGAAAATGAGAACAAAGGGTGGTGTCATATGCCTAATAACCTGGTCATTAATAAAAACATAGTACATGTTATAATTCAAATATGCAATATTATAAATTGAACATGGTAGTTAAAGAGGTTATTACAGATTTGTTGCACCCGATCCCTACGTTTAGTGCATCAAGATCTTCTCCATGTGGGTTATGACTGAACATTTCATATTTCTCTAATATATCGTCAACCACCCAACTATTGGGACATATTTTTAGCATATTTTCTTTTAAATGATTAGGATAAGACACACTTCTACCATTCAATCGTTTGAATGTTTTCCTGTCACTGACCCATTTTGTTCTTTTCTCTTCATGCAATGCGACTTTTCCTGTCACTGACCCATTTCGTTATTTTCTCTTCATACAATGCAACCTTTCCTGTGACTGAACCATTTCGTTCTTTTCTCTTCATACAACGTGACCCATGGTCACATTGCCTCCACATTGTAAAAATTGAATTTATCGATGGCATCAATTTCTAAATTCACTAATGTATACAAAAATTCAAAACGAATATCATGACATCAAATATATATATTATCAACTTAAAGAACGAATTTATTGATGACATCAATTTATAAATTTGTTGATGTACACAGGCATTCAAAACAAATAGCATGAGATCAAATATATATTATCAACTTCAATGTAAACCATTTCTCTGTACTAAATTGACAAAATATAAGTGACTTACTATTTATCAAATGTCTTTTTCCATTCGTTTGGAGTAGCTCCCTGTTGACCAAAAATTGGTCACCCCTATTTTCCCACTCATGGAATAATAAAAAAAATTGATATCAGAAGAAGAAAAAAATTGAACGATAATAACTCCATTGCAAAGCCCTCAGTATCAACTTCTTCACACATTTTTCAAATTCAAAATTCAAGTTCGCATGCTCAAGATATCCAAGTTTGCATCAAACCAACAAAAAAACGCTTCAATGTGTGGAAAAGTTATTTTTTCTTGGAACCATGTCCATTTTTTTTTGAACCATGTGCAATTCTTGGAACTTTGTTTTCCTATACTTAGCAATCATGCTAAGTCATTTCTTGGTTCTTTGAATCTCGTTCTATTTTGAAACTGTGCCCATTTTTCTTGGAACTACTCTACCATTTTTCCCACACTTGGTCTTATTTTGTATTATATATTCTCCTGCATGGTCATCTTCTTGTCAAGTTCATCATCCCTTATACATCCCTCATCTTCCCCAACCTGTGAACCTGACTCCTCCTTATATCCTTTCCCATACTCCATCATTCCTTCTCATCACACTTAAGATTATTTTTAAAGGGTCTCACCATCACGGGTTCACAACTTGTCGGGTTCACGGACTCATGGACTCTCTTACCCACTCACCTCTCCCTCACTTCCTCACTTCCATACCATCTTTCCCATTTCTCTTTCCCTACTTCACATCTTGTCCAGTCTTTCCTTTCCTTGACCATTTTTATCCTAATTTTCTTACTTCACATCATTAACCAATGCGATTATTACACATGACAACCTATATAGGGATGACACATGGAATCTAAATAATGAAAACACATGGCATCCCGCTATTGGAGACATATGGCAACAAACAACTTGTGACATGTGGTAGCTAAGCATTGGTTACACATGACATGTGGTGACAAATGGGATGACACATGGAATCTAAATAATGAAAACACATGGCATCCCACTATTGGAGACATATGGCAACAAACAACTTGTGACATGTGGCAGCTAAGCATTGGTTACACATGACATGTGGTGACGAATGATAATATCACATGTGGCACTTTATGATGACCTATCACATGATGAAACATGGTGACATTTGGACTACTGACTCATCATTGTTGGTTGTTGATTGGGCATGAGGTGGGCGTTGACTATTCGAGACACATGGAATACATATGGAAAACATACAACTTGTGACATGTGGCAACTAAGCATTGGTTACACATGACATGTGGTGACGAATGAGAATGTAACATGTGGCACTTTATGATGACCTATCATGCGATGAAACATGGTGACATTTGGAATGCTAACTCATCACCATTGTGTGTTTACTAGGCATGAGATGGAAGTTGACTGGGTATTTAAAATATTATTTTATTAATCCTCTAAAGGTGTCAAATGTTATGATCTTTATAGTCTTCTTAGATTTCTTATTTAAAGAATAACATAACTTTTATTATACACACTAAAGATTCACCCAATGCAATGAGTGCTAAGTGGACTATTCAAATCATGAGAATTATTGGTCAGTTGCAACTAATACTCATGGATATGGGTCATATATTAATGACTTACACTACACAGTTAATCCCGAAAATAATATATAATATGTTGCACTGTGGAAGTCCCTATATGCTTAAATAATAAGAGTGAAGGGAGCTCTAACTGGGTAGTTCATAAGGCACAATACTTGCTAAGGTTTTGCAAATGAGGTAGCAAGCTAAGTGAGCTTGATTGTGGGGAAAACTCCACAGTTAAGCATGCTTGAGCCAAAGGCGTCTTGGGATGGGTGACCACTTGGGAAGTCTTGGTTACTGGGTGCAAGCCCTGGAAGTGATGATTGATGCTATGCGATTAATTTTGTTGGTTTCAATCCCATTTCTTCACCCCTGTGAGCATCACCCAATGCAATGAGTGCTAAGTGGACTATTCAAATCATGAGAATTATTGGTCAGTTGCGACTAATACTCATGGATATGGGTCATAGATTAATGACTTACACTACACAATTAATCCCAAAAATAATATCTGAGAAAAAAAATATTCAATCAAGGGCCTAGATTGCTCGGTGAAGATCAATCAATGGTTGTTGAGTATTAATCTTCTGAACGCCATATCTTGAGATCCGAGAGTCGGAATTGCATAAAATTTACCTCGTTGGAAAGTTATTTTGACAAAGATGTTGGAACAGGTTTCAAGGGTTGGAATTGGCCATATTTTTCTCAGAAATTGAAAGAACAGTCAGAAATATTTTTATGATGTGTTGTTAAGTTTGTTTGACACCTTGACTTCACGAGCTCATATTTTGAGATCCAGGAATCGAAATTGCATCTAGGAGGACTTGTTGGAAACAAAATAGGATGAAGATCACATATAAATTGGTTTCCATGGCTGAAACATTAGATATCCTATCCATAAAATTAAAACACAGTCCCCTTTTTAAAAGGGCAATTAATTAAATTTTTCAAAATAAAAGTTTATTTGAAAACTTTTACTAAAAGATGGAAAAGGACCCATTTCAAGATACAGACATAAATGATGCAAATGAATTAATGAGACTTAATTGAGGCATTAATTAAAGTGATTTCTCCAAGAAATAAAAATCCCTAACTACTCGAGAAGTTAGANAAAACTTTTACTAAAAGATGGAAAAGGACCCATTTCAAGATACAGACATAAATGATGCAAATGAATTAATGAGACTTAATTGAGGCATTAATTAAAGTGATTTCTCCAAGAAATAAAAATCCCTAACTACTCGAGAAGTTAGAAGAACTGGTTTTAAAAGGGAAGAAAGGGCTTCATCAAGGATTCCATTATCAAAAGGGTAGGGAAAGAAGATTAGAATAGAAGGAATCAACCATCAATATGCAACAAATATTCTGATTAACAAAAAGAGATCTCCATATTCTCCACTCTTTTTATTCTTCTACATCATTTTCTCAAAGTTTTATGCTTGAATCTCTGAATTGATCACAAGGTTGAGATTCTTGAGTGTTCCTCTTGTATTCTTCAAAACAATTTTCTTATATGATCATGGAGTATTCACATCCATCTATATGAATTTCACAGATTTTTTGTGTTGTTGAATATATTTCATGAATAAAATTCCACAAATAATTACTTCAGGGCGTGACTTCAATGATGTTTCATAACTTGGGATTTCTAAGTGTGAGATGTTTGATGTATGCTTATCAAATTCTATTATGTTTTAACTACAAAACTCTTTTAAAATTCTTTGAGATGATCAAAACTATTCTCTCCTAATTATTTTGAGAATATATGGATTTATTCTCTATTTGTATATGATCTAGAGGGTTGTATATATGATGTTGAGCACAAACATATCCTAATTTTGAAGCCTTCCTTCAATTATTTTCTTGTTAAAATACTTTTTGTTCCACTTAAAGATAAAATCAAGTTATTGAAGAACCATTTCATGCACAAATCCAAGAAATACATATCTAGGACTTGTTGTCTAATAAATATCCCTAATCCAAGATATTTAAGACATATCTTTTATCCAAAGAGGAGTACCACCTATATAAAAATGCAGGGGGATTCACATCCTTGTGAGGTTGTCGTTTCAATCCTAACAGATCCAAACATCAAAAATTTTGGTGACCATACTGGGAAGCGATTTGTTTTCAAGAAATATCATACCTTATAGTTGTTTTTCAGTTAAATTTTTGAAAGAAGATCAAGAGAAAGATTCAAAATGAAACCGGGTTCTTGAAAACCTTGTTCAAAGAGCACTAAATGGCCTCAAGGATATTTTGTTGAAATTTCAATCACAAATTAGTTGTGACAAATTTTATAAAAAAAAAGAGAACCACTCAATATTTGGGAGGATGATCTCCCCAGTGACTCCATCATTGAAACTCAATATTTTAAAGAAAGATGCCCAGGTGACTTCACTGAAATAATTTCAAAATTTCAAGAAGATCAATTTGAAGATTCCTATGAGGAATTTCTTTCATGTTATGAAGATATTTTTCCTTCTACACTAGGCCCAACAATAATTTTCCAAGATACGATAAAGGAAGAGGGTATCCAAAGGAAGAAACTTCTGCATAGAAGTCCACTCAATTTGCAAGGAGAAATTCATCCCTTTCCAGATATAGCCATGAAAAAATTTCCCATATTCTTCGGAAATACTTTAGAAGATGCAAAGAAACATTTGATTAAATTTGGCAGTGCTTGTGAAATTTTTAATGTGGATGAAAATGATGTTGCATGTCGCTTGCTCATCTTAACTTTAAAGGAAGATGCTAGTGAATGGTTTTACTCATTGCTACCCATAACTATCACTAGTTGGGATGTAGTAGGAAATTTATTCATGGAGAAATATGTTCCAAGAAAAGATCTATATTCTCTTTTCTTGAAGTTTGTTGAAATTCATATGAATGAGGAAGAGACAGACAAATGTTTTACTTTCAAGTTCATGAAAGTTCTTTATGGGATTCCTCAAGAAATGTTTCCAAACAATGTCATTATTTTCAGTTGTTATGAAAATGATTTGCCCGTGAATATGAAATTTCTATTGAAGCAAGAGGGAAAATGCAGCTGGAAAGAGTTAATGTAGTGGGTTCAAGTTATTGAAAGAGATGTTCTTGAAACTGATGCTAATATATTTAACTTACCAATATATTTTCAAGACGATAGAGGAATCGACTTAGAAGAAACGTTTCATGAAAGACATGCAATTTTCCAGGTCATGTTCTTGAAACTTAAATTGAAAACTACAATGTTTCAATTCAAGAAAAAGATCATCCTCTACATGCTCCATTGGAAGGGAATTTCAACCTCTCATGTGCTCAATTTGAGAGTAATGATCATAATGAATTCAAATATGAACAAAAATATTTCATTCAATGTGATCATGATGAAAATGTTGCGACAAATTATCAAATGGTGCAGAGAGTTTATATCAAGCCACAAGAACAATGTTTAAATTGGATGAACATAAATATTGGTAAGAGTCGTCATTTTATATCAGAATTTTATGATGTTGATTGCTCATATGAAATAGAGTTTAATGAAGAAGATATCCTCCAAGCATCAAAAGAAGGGCATTTGCAACAAGAAGATCCATGGGTAATACATGAAGATTGTGAAGTTGTTGATGAACAACAAAAGACAACCTTACATTTCCCAAAGAATGTTCAGCAACAAATAATCGTTGCAACCTCACCATGGAAACATGATCATTGCATTAAGGAAGAACATTTTCAAAACATTGTTGATTTATCAAGAATCTTGAAAGTGGTTGGAGAGAAGGAGAAATATGAAAGTGTTCTAAGATTGGAGACTCCTCATCCAATCAAGAATAACAACATTCTTGAGCAACCAATAATTGATTTCATTGAAATATGGTTCCAAAGAATTGTTAGCGAAACAATGCAATCAGATTTTATGTGCATCTCATTCAACTTTTCTCTAGTACACATTGAGAGTGCCCATGATTATTTGGTACAAGCCCTAATATGTTTCACATTTTTTGAGCTCATTCCACAGATCAGTTGGAAGTTTGAATGGCTCCATTGGAAATCTACCTACACATGAAAGTGTCCCTTCCCTTTAAGTAAGGTAGGGCAGGTAGATCTTGTTTGTATATAGTTTGTTTCTTCAATTCAAGTTTTGCATAATAAGGAAATTGTTATATGGGAATAACATTTTGAGATAAGTCCATTGAAGAAGAATTAAAAGAATCCATTTTGAAGATGATTCCATAGACCAATGGAGAAGGTATTTGGTCTTTAGATTTTGGTGTTCTCAGCAACCCACAGGGGGTCATTGTTCCGCAATTGGAGCCAGTTTTTTACCAAAACTTGGTCACCCCTATTTTCCTGCTCATGGAATAATAAAAAAAATTGATATCATAAGAAGAAAAGTTTGAACTATTATAATTCCATTGCATATCCCTCAGTCTCATCTTCTTCACGCATTTTTCCGATTGAAAATTTGAGTTTGCATGCTCAAGATGTCTAGGTTTGCATCAAACCGACAAAAGGGCATTTCTTCAATGTGTGGAAAATTTAAATTTTCTTGGAATCATGTCTTGGAACCATGTCCAAATTTTTCGAACCATGTGCAATTATTAGAACTTCATCTTCCTATACTTAGCACACCTGCTAAGTCATTTCTTGGTTCTTTGAATCCCGTTCTATTTTTGGAATTGTGCTCGTTTTTCTTGGAACTACTCT
>ML789754.1:480339-497640 GCA_009831015.1 Picea engelmannii | reverse complement strand
ATTATAAAGACATCCATTTATGTGTTTACTTTTTCACATTTACCTAATCATATTTAAAAATTACTTTGATAGCTAACTGATTGCCACATAAGTGATTAACAAAAATTAAAATATTAACACCAAATAAATGAAACACAACCGTTTATTTGTTAATCAACAATAAAATTTAATATATTCTTTTTAAGGATTCGTTTCATCTTATCAACCTTTCTGCGTTAACCAGCAGCTAAGCTATTTAATTGCTGTGCTAGTTTTAACTCCGTTACTATTAAGTATTTTTAAGTTATTTTTTCGGCAGGTTTTTTGGCTAAGCTGTTTTAAATTTCTAGCCGATCTAGAAGTCTGATTGATTCTCTGAGCATTGGGGTTGGTTTAAAATGAGGCAAACTTTTGAGATTATGTTCTGAAATGCATAGAACTTTGATTCATGGAAAACTCAGGCTACTCGTAAAAATTTAGTAGGATTCAGGTCCATTTTTTTTGTCCGAAAGAAAGAAAAATTACTCCAGAGTTAGATTACTCCAAATAAAATCTCTCTGAATGCAAACTCTTTATCTAGAAATTAAAAATACATATACAATTTTCATTTACTTAATTTATTATTATTATTATTTTAAAAAACACGTGTAGATTACACATTGAATTTAAATAAGGAATCACACATCTATCTACCAGAATGAATCAATAATTTTGAAACCAGCTATATAAATACAATGACAGCAGGCTCCTCGTACTCCAAATTTGAGCGTCCGTTGTGCAATTCATTCTCTCTCTCTCTGAGAATCGATTCCACTGATCTAAGTCTTCCGCCTCTGCGAACAAGCCATTAATCCAACCACTCACAGAGCACAGTATTTCATTCAATTTCGCGTTTGTTTGTTCATTCATTCGCTAATCAATATGGAGAAACGAGATATTTCTCACGAAACTCCCAATCATGAAGATAATGGTTCACCATCAAAGAAAACCTCAACTCCTCACCTCCTTTCGCCCTTTCAAATGGGTTCTGTGCTCAATCTATCTCACAGGTACATCACTATTTCCAATTTCCTAGTCTAGTTTCATCGCAAGTCATTTATATGATTTTCTGTTAACTCGTGTACACCTGCAGAGTAGTGTTGGCTCCGATGACCCGATGCCGTGCGCTGGACAACATCCCGCAACCCTCCCACGTGAAGTTCTATTCTCAGAGAACGACGAGAGGAGGCCTCCTCATCACCGAAGCAAGCGCAGTCTCGTCGCAAGGCATCGGGTACGCTCTTCTCATCATCTGTCCCTCCCTCCGATTCGATAAATTCAGAGTGAATTAGTATTGAACGAAGATTGATCATCAAATCGTATCAAATGCTGTACAGGTTCCCGCATTCTCCCGGTATTTTCAATGATGAACAAGTCGAGGCCTGGAAAAATGTTGTAGACGCCGTTCATGATAAGGGCGGCATTATTTTCTGCCAGATATGGCATGTCGGCAGGGCGTCGCACAGAGGTTTGAAATCAATATATACTTCACAATCTTTAAGACACAGATCCATTTTAACTGAGCATCGTCATGTTTTTTTATTTTTTTATTCAAAATATCAAATTACAGTTGGGGTAGCTCTCTCAATGCTTTTGCACTCACAAGGATTATGAATCTGTGGCCCACTATAAAATAATAATAGTGTATATTATAAACATGGTCCTCGTTTGTTTATTTGATACAGCAGTTTATCAGCCCAATCAAGAAGCCCCACTGTCGTCAACCAACAAGCAAATTCCAGAACAATGGAGGATCTTGATGCCGGATGGCTCTTGGACGAGTTGCTCCCAACCTCGCGCCCTCGCGACGACGGAAATCTCTGAAATAGTCGATCAATTTCGCAGAGCGGCCAGAAACGCAATGTCGGCGGGGTTCAATGGAGTGGAAATACACGGAGCTCACGGTTACCTGATCGACCAATTCCTCAAGGACGGCGTCAACGACAGAACCGACGAATACGGCGGAAGCATTGAGAACCGCTGCCGTTTCGCCCACGAAATTGTGGAGACCGTGGCGGAGGAGATCGGGGCGGAGCGCACTGCCATACGGCTGTCTCCCATCATAGACCACAATGGGGCAACGGACTCGGACCCTCTGGCGCTCACCGAACACTTAATTCGTGTTCTGAATCGTTACCCTCTGGCCTATCTGCATGTCACCGAGCCACGCTTCACCAGCGAAGGCCTCAAACAAGCCGATGCGAAGGAGGAAGAAATCATGGCCGCCAAGATGTGGAGTACGGTGAGAGGGGAATACAGAGGAGGGCTGATGAGGAGCGGGGGATATGTAAGAGAGAGTAGCATGGAAGCCGTGTCCAAAGGCCATGCAGACATGATATCCTTCGGCCGTCTATTTATTTCGAATCCAGACCTTCCTATCAGATTCGCCATTGATGCCAGGCTCAACGAATACGATAGATCCACATTCTACACTCATCATCAGGTTGCCGGATCCACCGATTACCCATTTTACATCAATCCTCCTACTGCAAATACAATACCTAATCAAATCTAGATTTTCAAATGCAAAACTACAAACCCTCCGCATTAAATTGACGATTCACTTTATTATCTAATTAAGTCAATTTATTGTGAAGTACTCTACATACATATTATCCATGGAATTCAAAGTATAGTAACAGGTAGGTTCAGATTCGAATTCAATGGAATTCAAAGTATAGTAACAGGTAGGTTCAGATTCGAATTCAATGGAGTGTGCTACCTCGGAGTAATCTTTTTTTCCCATTTTTTTTTGGTAGTTTTTTGGATGATCAGTTTTCAAATTTATGATGAATTTAAAATTTTGATTGTTTTTTTTAGCATTTGTGTTGGTTTAAAATGGGGGCAAAACCTTTGGAGTAAGATTTTGAAATGCATGAAACTTTGATCCATGCAAAACTTAAACTACCCCTGAAAATCTAACCAAATTCAAACCTAAAAATTTACCTGAAATAAGCAAATAGAAGCGCCATATTCTTCCAAGTTCCACCGTTTTTTATATCTGTTTATTTTTTGTTGAAATGTAATACGGGAAGGCCGGAAATGAGAGATGGGTTGGACCGCTGCGAGATATGTACTTCCACCGAAATCTACGCTAATAAAATAAATCACGTATTGATTAGGTCTGTCGGTTTCTTAATACTGTACTATATGTATTAGCTAATAAAAAAATTCAATATTTAGTCGTTAAAAAAATAAATCCATTTACACTTTTAAATTTTGAATTTACTGAATATGTATAACTACTAGCACAGCCACATAATTGTGGCTGATCAACGCCGAAAGGTTGATAAGATGAAAATAATCTTTAAAAGAATATATTAAATTTTATTATTGATTAACAAATAAATGGTTGGGCTTCATTTTTCTGGTGTTAATATTTTAATTTCTGTTAATCTTTCAGGTTGGGTGGCAATCAGTAAGCTATCAAAGTAATTTTTAAATATGATTAGGTAAATGTAAAAAAACAAACACATAAACTGATGTCTTTATAATAACTAGGAAGTTAATGATTGAAATCACAGCCATTTATTTTGTGTGACTACTAAGAATATTCCAGCCATATTTAATCCTGTCCATAGAAAACTTATTAAGCACTAAACCCCTATTAAATCTGCCCATTGTCAATAGGTGTACTCCTTTCGGCTTAATTAAAAAAAATAAAATTGGGGCAGTCTAAATGTGTTATTTTTTTGTTTCTTTTTTGCATATTTTTTGGGATATTTATAGGAAATCGGTTAAGATATTGTTGGATCTGCACATTTAAGTGGTGTTAGAGGGCTTTTTTAGTAGGTTGAATTCATTTATGCATTTCGAAATGCAATTTAAACAACAAAAAGTTGTAATTCAGTGTGGACTTGTGTTGTTTGATGTGACAAAGAAAAAAAAATAGAACAACAAAAAAGTAGAACAGATAGACAACCCCTAAAAATTAAAATGTAATTTTTTTCATATTTAAAAGATTTCTCAATGTAGATATTTTTTCTTTGCATATACACCCTTGATATAATATAATAAATGCAATCCATAGTCATGAGAATAAATCTCATGAGTTGTATAGTGAAAATAAGCATTGGACAATCCCAAAAACACCATGGCATGAAAAACACTTTCTCCTAGAGTTCCTTGAGTACATATCCAAATTATATCTCAATTTCAAAATATTTGTCACAATCATAATCTTCTTAACCTTCTAAGTCATCTTCTAACTTTCTCCTAATGCTTTTAGAGCATCAAATAACATTATAATGAAATCCAATTAATCTTACCTTTCTTAAGGTCACATACACCAATTTTGGTCTCAAAGAACGTTAACCATCATAATCATAAAATGAGTTTCATTTTTATTCTCATTTTCAAATTGTTGTTTAATTAACAAATTCAAAGATTCTGCATGTTTGATGTAAAAAAATTTGGAAACAAATTATGTTTCAAAACTCTTTACACAGTTTATTTCCAGAAATTTCTACAACAATTATTGTTGGTGTTGATGTTTTCCAACACATCCATTGTGTATGAGTTGTAAGATTATGTAGACTCTCAACTAAACAAATTTGGTGTTTGTTGGGCTTCTCAATCCTATCAATCCTATGAATGTAGGAGAGCTTAAATTCAGGAACTCTGCTTGTAATTAAAAAAATCATATCAGATTAATTGATTATTCTTTGTTAATATGAGGATATTCATAATCTGGGTTGATCCCAGGGTCTCAACATGGTATCAGAGCATGCGCTTCCTGCCCTGCTTATTTTCTAAGTAGGTGTGTACTTGTCCTGCCAAATATTCTGCCATTTCCATGGAGATAGTTTTTCTACCTATTGCTGCTTGGCTGCTTTCTGTGTTTGGTTTGTTGTTGCTGCTACTCATGGTTTGCATTTTCTGTAGAATTGTATCTCGTCCCAGGCATGTTTTCGACCCAAAATCATATCCGGCTATGGGCTCTTTATTGTTTTAATTGCAAATGTGTAAAAACACAATCAACAATCACACAGATTATAAAACACATAGATTTACATGGTTCACCCAAACATTGGGCTACGCCCACCAAGCGAAGGCATCGGTTGTCTTATTATTCAGATGAAGGAGATTTACAATAGCTCACCCATTCATCTCACTCACACTCTTGTGTGCCTCTATGGGCTTACATAAATAATGAAAAGAACTAGATTAGTTACATAACTATTTTCTAAATTTGTGCGTTCATACCAAATTGGTAGATTTGGTTGAACAGACTACTACAAAATAGGCTCCACTAAATCTTCTCATATCTATCGAATCTGGGAAATTCGTTGGCATATTCAACAATCTCCACCTTAACAACAATTAACCTGATACCTTTCTCCTTTTGTTCATCACCTTTTCCGCAAGCCAAGAGAAGCCAAGCACCATTGTAGTTTCTCTAACAATACCGGTTTTGTGAACATGTCTACGCAATTCTCTTTTGTATGCACTTTCTCAAGAGCGACTCCACGTTCATCGATGATCTGTCTTACAAAATGGTACTTGATAGGTATATGTTTTGTTTTACTGTGGTAGATTGGATTCTTAGCCAAGTGAATAAGAATTTGACTATTACAAAGTAACTTTACTTTGTCCTGCATCCTTCCAAACTCACCAAACAAACCTTTCAACCAAACTGCCTCTTTGCAAGCATGTGAAGCAGCTACGTATTCTACTTCTGCAGTGGATAAAGAAACAATGTTCTCTAGCTTTGACATCCAACTAATAGCTCCACATGCAAGAGTAAAGACATACCTTGAAGTCGATCTTCTCTTGTCCAAATCACTTGCAAAATCATAATCAACATATCCACATACTAACTCACAACCATCGTTATAGGTGATACAGTAATCACTTGTGCCCCTCAGATACCGAAGCACCCATTTCACTGCTGCCCAGTGCTCTTTACCTGGATTTTCCATATACCTGCTGACAACCCCAACTACATGTGAAATGCCTGGCCTTGTATTAACCATTGCATACATTAAATTTCCTACTGCATTAGCATATGGTATTCGAGACATATATTCCTTTTCTTCTTTTGTACTAGGACATAAACTTGAAGAAAGCTTAAAATGGGAAGCCAAAGGGACTGAAACTGGTTTCACATCGTTCATACCAAACCTCAAAAGTATCTTCTCAACATACTTTTATTGTGACAACCAAATCTTACCATTCCCCTTGTATCTAAATATCTACATGCCCAAAATCTTCCTTGCTGCTCCTAGATCTTTCATATCAAACTCCTAGCCATCTGAGCCTTTAACCTGTTGATCTCAGTTATGCTTTTTCTTGCTAAACTCATATCGTCAACATACAATACTAATATAATGAATATGCCATTATTCAATTTCTTAAAGTGGACACAATGATCATACTCACTCCTTGTATAATTCTGGCTCACTATGAAAGAGTCAAATTTCTTTTACCGTTGTCTGGGCGACTGCCTCAGACCATACAATGATTTCTTGAGCCTGCAAACAAATTTCTTGTTGTGATTCTGAAGGAACCCTTCAGGTTGTTCCATGTAGATCTTCTCATCCAAATCTCCATGTAAGAAAGCAGTCTTAACATCTAGTTGCTCCAACTCCAAATCAAGTAAAGAAACCAATGCTAACACACTTCGAATTGAAACAATCTTAACGACTGGTGAAAAAATCTCATGAAAATCAATATATTCTTTTTGATAATATCCTTTCGCAACCAACCTTGCTTTGTACCTTTCCACCTTATCATCAACACCCCTTTTCAGCTTGTAGACCCACTTGCAACCTACAGTTTTTCTGTCTCTTGGAAGTTCTACCAAGTCCCATGTGGCGTTCCTCTCTAATGCCTTCATTGCTTTTTTCCATTTATCACTGTTAGAACCCTTCACAGCTTCCTGATAGCATGAAGTTTCATCATCATTAATACTTAAAGAAACTAACGAAACAAAATCATCATACCTTCTTGGAGGATTTCTGACCCGCGTAGACCAGGGATGATTTTAAGGATGGAAATTTATTTTAAAATGTAGAAACTTTGGCGAATCTTATTAATCCTTCATATTCCAACTATGAATGTTTGGTTATATTTTTGTAAAAGCATTCAAATTTCTAAGGATTTTATATAGTTTGTATAAAATTTTGGCGATTTTAAAGTTAAAATAATTTTATCCTATAGAATTTGGGCGAATCATTTTTAGAATAGCGATTTTTTTTGGGAAAAACCATGGAAAATTAGCCCATGAGCGAAATTTATCCCCTAAAATCATCCCTATCGTAGACCTCCTTAGGGAAGTTTGTGGTTCATCCACAATGTGTTGAATGTAATCATCATCCATGTTTTCCTCTGCAGGAACCTCTTCATGAACATCTTCAGAAACTTGTTCATGTTCACTTTCATCTGTAGTTGAACGAGTTTCAAACTGAATCTGTTGATACTTAGGTACTTCTTCATGTTTCATTTGAACATCTACATCTGATTTGATGAGAGATGATTCATCAAATATTACATCTCTTTTAATGGTGATCTTATGGGCGGTAGGATCCCACAACCTGTACCCCTTAATACCATCACCATATCCAACAAAGATAAGCCTTTTTTATTTTGGATCTAATTTAGAACGTTGATGTTTCAGAATAAGAGCATAGGCTTCGCAACCAAAAACTTTAAGATTAGAATAATTACAAGGGTGACCTTTCCATACCTCTTCAGGAATCTTGCACTCTATTGTTGTTGAAGGTGATCGATTTACCAGATAACAAGCTATAGTTATTGCTTCTTCCCATAGTTCCTGCTGCAAGTTGGCATTACTTAACATACTCCTTGCTCTTTCTAGAAGAGTCCTATTCATGTGTTCAACAAATCCATTATTTTGAGGAGTATAGTCAGTGGTTTTATGCCTATCAATCCCAAACTCCTTGAAAAATTTCTCAAATTCCATTGATGTAAATTCACCACCATTATAAGTTCTTAAACATTTAATGGACCTACCAATGCTCTTTTCCACTAAATCTCTAAATTACTTGAAAAATGTAAATACAACACCTTTACTCTTTAACATATAGATCGACACATTTCTAGAGAAATCATCTATAAAAGTAACAAAATATGATGATCCTCCATATGAAACAGTAGGGGATGGTCCCCAAACATCAGAATGGATATAATCAAGGATTCCTTCACTAGTGTGTCTTCCGGTTTTAAATCTCTGCCTATTCTGTTTTCCATAAATACAGTGCTTGCAAAAATCTAACTTTAAAGACTTTAGACTAGGAAGTAACTTGCGATCAGTTAATACCTTTAATCCTTGTTCGCTCATATGGCCCAACCGTTGATGTCATAGTCAAACAGAATCATCGTCTTTCTCAGATACCGTTGTCGCATGATCTGACTCGGTTCTTCCTTCTAATAGAAACAGGTTACTAACCTTCTTCGCTTTCATAACTAGTAGGATTCCTTTGTAGACTTGCATAACTCCACATTGAACAATACTCTTATATCCTCCAGTGTCTAAGATTCCTAAAGAAATTATATTCTTCCTAAGCTCAGGTACATGTCTCACATCAGTTAGTATTTTAATAGTTCCATCAAACATCTTAATTCGAATGCTTCCAATTCCCACAATTTTACATGAGATATCATTTCCCATGTAAACTATTCCATCATCTATAGACTGGTAAGTAAAAAACCAGTTTCTATGAAGACACATATGATTTGAAGCACTGGAATATAATAACCACTGTTGATCATGACGTGAACCAATACTAATTAATAAAACTTCATCAGTCATATCTGAACCTATTGCTAAACTTGTTTCAGTTGCGTTTTCTTCCTTCATCTCTTTTGGAGAGTCTTCTTTGGAGGCTTGTTTTCGCTTCCAACAGTCCTTCTCCAGGTGTCTAGATTTTCCACAAAACCAACACTTAAGCTTTCTCTTTCTACCCTTCTCCTTTTACCTAGAGAAATACCTCTGACCTTGTCCTCTTTCTTTAGGTCTGTCTCTGACCATCATCACCTCAGATGTAGAGGTTTATGAATTGGTTTTCTTCCTTGTTTCCTTAGACACTAGTGCTCCAACAATAACATCAAACTCAATACTTTCTTTTGTGCTGAAACTAATAGAGGTAACAAAGTGATCCCATGACACGGGCAGATAACATAATAATGTAATTTCCTTATCTTCAGATTAAAATTTCACTCCCATGCTATCCAACTGGACTAAAAGAGTATTAAAAGTATTTAAATGATCAACTATTTTTGTACCTTCCTTCATGCGCAAACTGTACAATTTTCTTTTCAGGAAGATCATGTTTGTCAAAGATTTCGTCATATACAAGCTTCCATCTTCATCCACAAAACGATTGTTCTCTTCTCTGAAACAATATTGAACATAACGTCATCGACCAAACACAGGCGTGTGGCACTCAACGCTCTCGCATCGATCTCATCCTAGTCTTCATCTGTTATGGTTGCGGGTTTCTTTGCTTTTCCCAAAAGCACCTTTACCATGCCTTGTTGCACGAGCAGATCGTGCATCTTAACCTTCTAGATCTCGAAATTGTTCTTGCCATTGAACTTCTCGATTTCGAATTTAGCACTTTGAGTTTTCGCCATTAGCAGAGGAAAAAATTACAAAAAAAACACTGCTTATAATAACCAAGGCCCTTTAAAAAATAATGTGGAGAAATAATGGTTTAAGTTCCACAAGGTTTACTAAAAAAGTTTAATAAAAAACCTTTTACCAACCTCACCTTTTATTTAAAAATAAAAATAGAAAAACCACCTTTTTAAATCCTCCACCTTTTACATATTATATTTAATTACAAATATAATAAACATATTAAAACATCCTCCACTCTTATATATATGACATTCGCCTTCCTTTATATATATGCCATTCGCACCTTTTATATATATTCCATTCGCCTTCCTTTATATATATGCCATTCACACCCTTTATATATATGCCATTAGCACCCTTTTAAAAATATTCATACCATTTAAAAAACGACCAATTTTTAATTTGAAGATCGACGCGCCTACCTTTATATATATGCTAGCGCTGAATGTGAATATTGAAATTTCATAAGTGCATCAATAAAACAATGCTTCCCTTATGCAGCAACCCCAGTGCCAAGTTGTAAACAACACTCCCTTCCAGCACTCCAGTGCCTGTGTTCCCTTCAAAGTGGATAGCCCAACATTGCTCCTCCTCAAAAAACACGATGGTGGATCTGGCATTGCTCCTCCTCCATGCCCGCGACCTCACAGATGTCCAACAACCCCACTGCGATACCACTTGTTTTAATTGCAAATGTAGAAAAACACAATCAACAATCACACAGATTATAAAACACAGAGATTTATGTGGTTCATCCAAACATTGGGCTACGTCCACCAAACGAAGGCATCGATTGTCTTATTATTCAGATGAAGGATATTTACAGTAGCTCACCCATTCATCTCACTCACACTCATGTCTGCCTCTACGGGCTTACATAAATAATGAACATAATTAGATTAGTTACATAAATATTTTCTAAACTTGTGCGTTCATAATAATCTACTACAAAATAGGCTCCACTAAATCTGCTCATATCTACCAAATTTGGAAAATTCGTCGGCATATTCAACATTTGTTTGTGTTCTCCAAGAACGGAGGCCACCTTCTTCAGTGGTACTCAAAAATGCCCGTCAGGTCCCCAACGCAAACCATTCTGGTGGAGCGACTAGGAGCGGTGCAGACAATGGTGACAACAAATCCTAAGAACGTTGAGTATATTCTGAAATGCAATTCAAAAATTATCCAAAGGGGAAGCCCTCCACAACTATTATGGACAATCTATTGATGAGAAGGCTTGAAAGTTGCAACGCAAGGTTTCCAACTACGAGTTCAACACTCGGTCTCTCTGTAATTTTGTTCTAAGATTCATCAGGTCATAGGATTGAAACCAGAGCCAAACCTATACTTCCATATCTATTGTTTGTGAGGTGTTTAGAGAGTTTTACTTGTTTGTGGGTGTGCAGCCTCAGATATGTGGAACACAACTTTCATTGGAGTAGCAACGTGGTATTTTTCTAGATCTTCTAATTTGTGGTTTTCAGGTAGATCATGGCCTTATATATTCATCATCAGATGTACATCTCCACAAAATTTGCAGTCTCTTTATTTTATGTGAAAATCAACAACTATTGTTGTTGTGGGATACAATTGTTTCTAGTGCGGTACACTTCCAACGTCCCAGTCTCGTGTCATGTTTATAGAAATAACCACATCCTTGGTAGCCATGGTCTACATTCCCATGTTCCTCTACATAGTCATCAACAAGAAAGTGTTGTGAGGTTTGTCCCATGCATGCTTTGGGTTGATATAAAAGACGATCCACACGATCTTTTTGAGTGTGGAACTCTGATCTTCTATTAGAGAAAAACCTTTGTTGTTTTCTCCCTCAGCTCTACCACTAGTTTCTTGGCCATATTTATTCACTCACAAGATTCATGGCGGTGAACTCCTCCACACGCTCCTTTCAATGTGGTAGAGAATGTAGATCTGCCCCAAATTAGGTGAAAATTTGTGACCTTAGCCTTGGACTCTTGTGGGTGGGTTATTGCATTGATTTGGTGGTTTTGTATTAATGAGGAAATTGAGGATATATTCCCCTTGGATTTGCATGTGATAAATTTTTTATTTTGGAGGCCCTTTGGAAGATTGTTTATTTTTCCAATTTATTATAGAGGTTATTGGCCAAGTTTTCTCCATATATCAGAAGTATCCATTTTCCATTTTGTTTGAGTTGTTGCAAAGAAAATTTTTCTCTCTTTCCCATGAGTGGTTGCACACCATAATGATTCTGCACCTTTGAATAGTGGATTATGTGCCACTCATGCAAATAGTTTTAGGAGTGTAACTAGGAATTTGTCTCCATGTACTGCCTTGTTTTGTAGTCTCTTGGAGCTCATCACTTTGGAGTGTTTCTTTATTAGGTTGTTTTGCATCTTTGTCACCTTTAGCTCGTACTCCATACTTTAGTCATCAATTGTGACATGTATTGTCATCATCTTTTCCACTCAGTTTAGCATTATGGGGGGATGGTGTGCAATGCTTCCTCGGGTGATTCCTTATGCTTCACCATTTTTTTTACATCAACCACTTTTAAGAGTGATCCTTGTATCTAGCACAAATTCCTATTTTGACTCAATGATTCAAGCAACTAGTGATCCATGCACTCCGGTGAGATGGATTGACGTCCATAAGGACACTTATTTTATGATGTTTTTTTTTATTGTACATGAGTACCTCATCTCACTTTCTGTGTCAGGACTCATTTCAGAGGATTAGTCTCTTTGCTTGAGAAGTTTGAAATTTGTATTTCTACATGGATATTTGATCGCATTGATAGTGTGGGGCTAACTAGCCCTCTTTAGAGTTTTGTCCATACTTCTTGTTAGAAGTTTTTAGAATCCAAGGGCCTCATTTCTCCTTTGGTGGTTGATGGTGTTTGCTTCTATTCGAATTCTTTGTTTTCTTTGTTCACCAACACCTATTTTTTGAAGCATTTATGTGATGGTTGTTAGTGTTTTACATTCTCGTACCTTTGCAACCAATCCTCTTCTGCTCTAGAATTCAACCATGTTATTTGATTTTACTTGGCCCTCTTCTTTAGAGTTTGGTCATACTTCATGATTGGAGATCTCAACCTCCATGGGCCTTAGGTTTTTTCTTATGGTTTTTTTCTCGTTTTCTCTGGTTATGAAAGTTTGTACATGGGTACCTCATTGGGCCTTGTTGTTCATAATCATCTATGTTTTCTTTTGTTTTCTCCCTATGTTGATATTATGGGGGTTTGTTGGCTTTGGTGTTTTCCAACAGATCCATCTCGTGTGAGCTATAATCTTACGTAGGCTCTCGACTAAACATCTCTCCCACTTTTCATACACCTTACAAGAGTCTAGGGTAGAATGAATCAAACTATGAGATAACTATTAGGGACCATAAGGCCCATAGATTCACAACACCACTTGAATTTACTTGTGCTCACCAATTTTTTGAATGCATTTGCACCATCATACTAGGGAAAATTTTACGAGCTAAATTTCACCCATGGACTAATTTTCCACACTTTTTCTCAAAAAAAGATTCGCCAATTCCCATTTCTTCTAAAAATATTTTGCCCAAATTATATAGAATAAAATTATTTAATATTAAAAACAACCCAAGTTCTATATAAACTATACAAAATCCTTAGAAATTTGAAAATTTTTACAACAATATTGCCAAACATTTTATAGTTTGCATATTAAGGACTAGTAATATTCTCCAAGGTTTCTACATTTTGAGATAAATTTCCATCCTTAAAATTATCCTTGCATCGTACAAAATGTCAACTTTCTCTACTATGACCTTTCCATTCTCTACCATGTCCCAAATGAAATAGTATTGGATATAAATATGATTGGTCTTTTGCATGAAAGGTCGGGTTCTTAGTGAGACAAATAAAATTAATACTATCACACTGAATTGTAATAGCTCCATGGAATTTCCCTACATCTAAAAACAATTTCATAATCCAAATGGTCTCCTTGCAGGAATGAGTATCTAGATTCCAAACTTCGAAAGGATCTTTCAAAGACACATGGCTTCTTGACTTGCATTAGTTGTTGTTTGATATTTTTCTTCTATTGAAGAAAGAGAAAGGTTTTTTTTCTTCTTACATGCCCAAGTGACATATCTAGAACCAAGATTGAAAACACAACCTACAATAGACTTCCAATCATCAATGTCACCATCCCAATCAGAGTCAGTGAAACCAACCAACAAAGGGGCCCCCCTAGAACTATAATGTATCTTAAACTAAATTTTACCTCAAATACACCAAAGTGTCCTTTTTTTTCTTTGCAAGGGCTCTCATGGGGTGTTTACATATAATGGGAAACAAGACCAGTAGAAAAGGAAATATTACGATGAGTATGAGTCAAATAGAAAAGGCTACCAACTAATTGGTCATAAAAAGTGGCATCAACTTTGGGTGTGGTACAAGAGGAAACAATTTTGACTCTAGACTATAAGGGATATGGGGTTAGTTTACAATCTTCCATGTGAAGGTGGAAAAGAAGGTCACATGCATACATATATTGGGAAAGGGAAATTCCCTCCTTGATTTGTAATACTTGGAGGCCAAGGAAATATTTAAAATAACCTTTTCATCATTTCAAATTTCTTCTTAAGGCTATATTTCACATGGTTTAAAAGTTTGGGGTCACTATTAGAGATCTAATAAAATAGAGATATTTGATTCAATATTTCATTGCTTGCTAGGAATACGAGGTGGTCAATTTACCTTGAAACCACGTACCTTCAATCCGATGACCTCATAAATGTATCAATACCTTGATCTTTGATTTCACCAACTGCAATAGGAAGTGGGGGACGAATCTCCTCCCAAGTCATCAAGACTAAGAGCCCCCGAGCCCTGAATCTCCTACTCAACCAACAATTCTTTAGTCTTGTTCTCTCTATAGACCATCCAAAGAGAGTTGTCCTATTATCCTTCTTTTCCCTCTTTATATAGAGATCATCCATGGTAAATAACCCAATCCATAGGGTCCATTTCTTAATTATTTATTATATTTTAGGGTTTCTCCATCAATTACAATTAATTATTTTACCACTTTATTTTATTACCAAATATCCATATTAAGTACTTATTATGACCCCTTTAAGATAATTATTATATGCTTCTTTATTATTTTTTATTTATATAAGCACTTATTATGACTGCTTTAGAATAATTATTATATTCATGTTATTATTTTTATTTATTTATTTATTAATAATAATACGGGACATGACATACACCCCTCCTTCAAGGAACTTCATCTTGAAGTTAGTTTTGATTATGTTACTTGTAGGTTTTAAAGTAGCTCACCTTATCCTCCAAAAAACCCTCTATTAGCTCCGACATCTTCCACAACACCCTCTTCTATACTAGTATAAGCCACCCAAGTGACTACAACAGGCATCGAGAGTACACAACAACACTGGGGAAGCATGAGTACTCTCTAGATATCCTTCCCGACTTTCGGAACCAGGATTAAAGCCTATTGATCTATCCAGAGCCCCAAGTATTGAGACCTCATGTGCCCAAGCATGCATATGGATCGATACTCATTTACACCAAGAATATTGAAAGGATGGGTAAACTCCCTCCATAAGAGACAAGTATATCCCTAGGCATCGAAGTCCAATTCCATGACACCACCAGCAAGAAATGCTACATCCATTATTCGGGACTTCGACATCACATCTCCAATACAAGGCATAAGAATTCCTAACATAAGTACTATATTGATTAGTTCCTAACCCATAATATGCTATTTTTAATATTCTCCTTCATGATTTTGGGCTCCCATGAGATCACGAAATAAATCATCCCTCTAGGTCCACTGGTGGATAAACTGACAATCACAACCTCACAACATGCAACCAATGCATTAGTCATAATATCAATATCTCAAAGAAAATTTGTACGCTAACTCTCACATGTCATCATGAGAATACAACATCATTTCCATCACCACATCCTCCCGCATGTAATCATGAAACATCTTAGCATAAATATTTCCATAGAATTACATGATGTCATCACATAAGGAGATATTATCATAATAAATATAATATCCACATATCTTTATCAAAGATATATCAACCTCTAAAAAATAAAACAGTTAGACAACCTCTAAAAAATAAAATGTAAAATTTTTCATATTTAAAAGATTTCTCAATGTAAATATTTTTTCTTTGCATATACACCCTTGATATAAGATATTATTTTTGGGATTAACTACGTAGTGTAAGTCATTAATCTATGACCCATATCCATGAGAATTAGTCCAATAATTCTCATGATTTGAATAGTCCACTTAGCACTCATTGCATCGGGTAAGTCATTAATCTATGATCCATATCCATGAGTATTAGTCCAATAATTCTCATGATTTGAATAGTCCACTTAACACTCATTGCATTGAGTGATGCTCACAGGGGTGAAGAAATGGGATTGAAGCCAACAAAATGAATCGCATAGCATCAATCATCACTTCCAGGGCTTGCACCCAATAACTAGGTCTTCCCAGGTGGTCACCCACCCCAAGATGCCTCTGGCTCAAGCTCGCTTAACTATGGAGTTTTCCCACAATCAAGCCCACTTAGCTTGCTACCCCATTTGCAAAACCTTAGCAAGTATTGTGCCTTCTGAACTACCCAGTTAGATCTCCCTTCACTCTTATTATTTAAGCATAGAGAGGCTTCCGCAGTGCAAGATATTAGATATTATTTTTGGGATTAACTATGTAGTGTAAGTCATTAATCTATGACCCATATCCATGAGTATTAGTCACAACTGACCAATAATTCTCATGATTTGAAGAAATGGGATTGAAACCAACGAAATGAATCACATAGCATCAATCATCACTTCCGAGGCTTACACCCGGTAACCAGGACTTCCCGAGTGGTCACCCACCCCAAGACGCCTCTGGCTCAAGCACGCTTAACTGTGGAGTTTTCCCCACAATCAAGCCCACTTAGCTTGCTACCCCATTTGAAAAACCTTATCAAGTATTGTGCCTTATGAACTACCTAGTTAAAGCTCCCTTCACTCTTATTATTTAAGCATAGAGAGGCTTCCGCTGTTAAGAACCAAATACTGAATATAACATATCACAACAGATCCAAAGATATCTGAATACAATCACCACACAAGATATATTAAACCATATAGAAAATCAAAACTTTATTATCAAAACCCTTGAGGTAGGGCAACGCCATACAATGGATCCTATTATGGAAGGGATCCTCTCATGTTCACTTGCCTCTTCGAGGGGGAATCCTCCTAATGAGCTTCAGCTCTAAATACAATACTTCTCTTCATATCTCATTACATTGCTTGAACCCCTTTATATAGTGCTACCATCACCTAAGAACATTCTAGAGGAGGAATCTTCTAGAAGTAGAACCTTCTAAGAAGTCATCTTACATTTATTATATCTAACTACCATAGTGGGCCTTATTTAATAATATAGTGGATCTAGTCCACCTTACATTGAATGACCTCCATTATTATCACTATGGGCCCTCTGCCCCCCCCCACTACCTCTCTAGCTACCTTACATTCCATCCCCCTTATGAAAGCGTTGTCCTCAACGCTTGATGTACAACCATATACCAGGGTCCCATGGATAATTGTGGATCGTAATGATGAAGAAGACTGAAGAACCAAAGTCCCATGTAGAAAGGAAATC
>ML789754.1:445641-465608 GCA_009831015.1 Picea engelmannii | reverse complement strand
TCTAGCTACCTTACATTCCATCCCCCTTATGAAAGCATTGTCCTTATTGCTTGATGTACAACCATATACCAAGATCCCATGGATAAGTGTGGACCATAGTGCTGAAGTAGACTAGAGAACCAGGGTCCCATTGAGAAATGGAAGCCACCATGCTGAAGTAGTCCAACCGCCATTGTAAACCAAGGTCCCATGTCCAATTCCTCATGTGAACCCCACATGGAAGATATTGGTACCCAATAACCAACTAAAAATGATGCTCCCACTACTGACACCTATCATGTGGATCTAAATAAGAATATCCATACACATAGTGGGAGATGATAAAATATGAATATGGAAGGAACAATACCATTGTATAATATACAGGCTAGACACTGATAACTAGCTCCTGATGTGGGACATTGATGTTCTCTACAAAAGGCAGAGTAGAGTCATCAAATAAAATATGGAAGTGGTTGTCATCCCATAAATGACAACTATCCATATACCAATCATCGCAATCGGCCTTAAAATAATACCAAGCATATATTTCTTGATTATATTCATCCCCGAGGTCCTCCATAAGAAATATCTCCTACATGTTATCCAATGAATCTTGAATACTACGAAAACTATCATTGAGGCCGTATGCGAGGCCATCCAATCTAGCATTCAATGTGTCAAACAATTGGGATTTGAATTCTTCAATAATCTGTAGAATTTATTTGAGGGTTTGAGAAGAAATATCCATATGATCACCCTATGAAATTTTCATTCCCACCACCATCATGAAAAAACCTGAAAAATAGAACAATAAATTACTGTAGAAAATCGCGACGTTTTCCGCAAAAACCCTGAAAAACTGTTGAATTTAAAATGTTCATAACTTCACTTCCCCGACTTTGTTTCGGCTGATTTTTTTTTTGAAATTGGGTGAAATTGTGAGAGAAACTCAGATATGTAATTTGATTGGGAAAATTTATCCTTTAGATTCTACATAAATAAAAATAAAATTTGCGCCGCCGTCTGCAGAAAAAACTCTGAAAATTTGCAAATTTTAAAACTTCAATATCTTGACTTCCCGAACTCCGTTTCAGACGATTTGTTTTTTAAAATTGGGTGTTTTTATGAGAGGAACTCAGATCTAGAACCTGTTTCTCCAAATTTGGCACAAAAATATACCAATTTTTTTTGGAATGCCGCGACCCTCTTTTTTTTCTCCAGAAAAAAAGAATCTGCAAAAATAAAAAATATTTGCCCACAATGTGCTCTGATACCAATTGTTAAGAACATATACCATATCTGAATACAAAATCACCACAACAGATATACAAGAACAATATGTAAAATCTATTTTATCACTATCAAACCCTTGAGGTAGGGAAACACCATACAATGGATCCTATTATGGAAGGGATCCTCTCTTGTTCACTTGCCTCTTTGAGGGGGGATCCTCCTATTGATCTACCACTCCAAATACAATAATTCTCTTCATATCCCATTACATTGCTTGAACCCCTTTATATAGTTTTACCATGACCTAAGAACATTCTAGAGGAGGAAGAGAGGTATTGGGGGGTAGAGGGCCCATAGTGATAATAGTTGAGGCCATTCAATGTAAGGTGGAATAGGTCCACTATATTATTAAATAAGGCCCACTATGGTAGTTAGATATAATAAATGAGTAATTAGATATAACAAAGGTAAGAGGACTTCTTAGAAGGTTCTACTTCTAGAAGATTCCTCCTCTAGAATGTTCTTCGGTGATGGTAGTACTATATAAAGGGGTTCAAGCAATGTAATGGGATATGAAGAGAAGTATTATATTTGGAGCGATAGCTCAATAGGAGGATTCCCTCTCGAAGAGGCAAGTGAACAAGAGAGGATCCCTTCCATAATAGGATCCATTGTATGGTGTTGCCCTACCTCAAGGGTTTCTATAATAAAGTTGTGATTTTCTATTGTTCTAAATTGTGGTTTTCTATATTGTTCTATATTTTTCTATAAAGTAGAAACTTCTAAGAAGTCCTCTTACATTTATTATATCTAATTAATCATTTATTATATCTAACTACCATAGTGGGCCTTATTTAATAATATAGTGGACCTAGTCCACCTTACATTGAATGGCCTCCACTATTATCACTATGGGCCCTTTGCCCCCCCCCCACTACCTCTCTAGCTACCTTACAAAAACACACCAAAATGAAAAACGAGTACTCGAGGAAGAGCTTATTCACTTGCCTACTCCTACTTCTAATCAACAAAAAACGACTGATCATGTGTAATAGTACTTCCAATGAAGCCTTGAAAGCAACTTATTAACATAATGATTTTCTGATATGCAAATGAGAACAAAAGAAAAATATGATATTTGCAGCAAAAAAATGATGAGAAACTTGAACTTACAGTTGCAAGAAAGTGTCATGCCAAAATATGCCACATTTTGAACCCGTGGAAACACCGATTCCAAGTAAAAAGTCTCTGGGTCATGAAATTCATAACAAGATACTTTCAGTTGATCCAAAAGAGTAAGTTTCCATTATGTTTAAACCTCTACATGAATAACAATGTGATCCTCCTCATGGCTCAATTGAAAATAACATGATTCATGAATATCTTTTGTTGGTAATACTACATCTTGGATATGAACCATCAAATCTTCTTTGCTTCCCTTCAAACAATATAGCTGATGTAAAAAACTGTACTATTCATTTGCAATTTCTTCTCTGTTAATGAGACCATGATTTACTTGATCTCCCTTACTATATTCCTGTGATTCGAATCCACAACTATCATATGTTGGCCCATTACATCCACATACTTTAGAGGGAAATAAAGCAATTTGTTCATGATTTTCAACATCACTGTCTCCATAGTGATCAAATGAAGGATGATTTTTGAAAGATATATCATGAGAGATATGATGATAATTCTCCTCAACAATGATAGCTTTGTAATATTTATCAAGAATAAGGAGATCTTCATTGGTATTTTGAACAACAAATTCATAACAATCATCAACTGTAACATGAATATATTGCTGATCATATGTGTGTTGAAACTCAGAACTAGATAAGGTTCTGTTAGCTATTGAGCCTTCAAATGTTTCATAAACATTTAATTCTTTCTCATCATCAATATATTCATCATAAACTGGATCAGTATGATACAATTCTAATGACGAAGATGAAGTTTTTCATGTATTATCATCAACAATATAACCTTTAAACAGATTTGGAACAGCTTATGTATCATAATCACTACTATTAGAAACATCTAGATTGATGCCAAATGCATCTAGAGTATCATTGTTATCAATTTCAATATATGACTGTTGAAAATCCTCATACTGTAAAACAAAATTAGAAGAAGATATATCTGACAATGAATCTTCTTCTTCTTCCTAAATATTATCATCCCCTTCATCTTCACTGCTAGAAGAATAATCTACAAAATTTTGAGTGTATAATGTATATCCCTCACAACAATGCTCAAAATGTCTCTCGGATGGGTAAATATTCTTACAATATGAATGAAACACAACATGAAAATCCTTCAGTGAAGAAATGATAGAGATAGGAAGAGATCGATACCATTTGTGCATCTCCTTCTAATGAGTACACAAACATTTTCATGAGAGCATATTCATGATAGACATCCAGTTGATCTATGCACTGATGAAACTTAATGAGATGTTGTGCAGGATTTTCTTCCTCATTTCCGCTAAAAATAGGAAGAGAGTCTGCACATTCTGAGAAACAAGGTGAAGGACTAGGAAAACTAGGAACATCTGAAAAATTGAGAGTTGCAAACCTCCGAGCCAAGATAGCTTCCATGGCCATTATTGTCATGTATCATTGAAGTCGCCAACATGTTCTTCCTTCATGGAGTGGAGTCACCAAGGTGAATTATATGCAGTCTGATATATGTTCACTTCTTGTTCACCATCAAGAAGAGAATCTGATCAATGTCATTCTCCTAGGGAAGATTACTTCATTTCCGTCCTCGACAACGACGCCAAAAATTGTTAGCGCTAGAAGTTGACTCTTGACTGCTAAAGAGTCAATCCTAGCACACCTTGATTTAATTGGTTTTAGGAAAACTTAGAGAGTGGTAGGATGAACATGAAGGCAGTGAGATGGCTACAAATCAGTAGCTGGCTATTGGGCATGGAGTCCATTAAAAAAAATAACCTTGTCTCAACATTCTATGGGAAACAAGTCAAGCTAACAAAACATAGATTAGCTCCAAGGCTATAGAGAAATGGAATGAGGAAATGAAGAAAAAAAAATTGCAAATTATCCAAAAACCATCCTAATCCTTGATACACTTACAGGGAAGAATACTCAACATTAAGAAACCATTTCTGATAGTGAATATGAGAACTTGAATATGCCCGTGGAAAAATTTAAAGAATAACCAATACAATAACTCTCTCAGCACAGAATTTGCATACGTATACTCGCTAGCAGGAAAATACATATTCAAGAAGATGACAGAAAAATGATTAGCAAAAAATAACAAAATGATCAAAAACTTTATTGTCAATTGAAATATTTACATAGAAGTCTTGACAGGATCTTCAAAATTACATAGGTTGTTCACCTTCTGCATCTCTCTCTTAGTACCTCGGACTGAATGCCCCCCTTCTTTACATATGATTTTCCATGATATTTATAGATCTATGAGATAGAAAATAGATCCTTAAAGTTTAGATCTGATATAATCAAAATAGACACAGATGACACCTCCTAGGGTCAAATTTGCACTTAGTCATATCAACAAGATTACAAAAAATATGGAAAATCAGTCCCATGCCTAAAATCTAGGGTTTGACATTTAAATAATTAAATACATTCAAATGAAATCAAATATTTGAGGATCTTTAGAAAAAATATTCACCTTGAATATACACGTGTCTTCCTAACTTGACACCTCCTCATGGCATGCGTGGAATCAAACTAAGGGCTAACTGTCCCATTTCACAGCATATGGTGAATTTCTGAAAAATGAGTTGTAAAGATATTCTTGTATATCACAAAAAATGACCCCTGTGTACAAAATGAGGGAGTTTTTTGTATATGAGAGTGTTCTTGAGAAAAATCTATTTCATTTTTTCAAAATACCTCTCCATGTCCTCATAATCCGTTCCCAAAGATGATGACTAAAATAGGAAAATTCCTGTATTTTCAAATCTGAAAAATGACTTGTAAAGATTTGCTTGTATATCCCAAACAATGACACATGTGTAAAACCTGAGAGAGGATTTTATATATGAGCTCATTTTTAAGAAAATATTCTTTTATTTTTCAAAAATTCCTCTCCATTTGGTCAGACACTGAGTTTGAACTTGACTGCAAAAATAGTCATTTCAAGAAAATCCCCTGTTTTCAGCAATCTGTTTTCTCCTTTTTCATACAAGACTCCTCCAAAACACTTTGCTGATGATAAAAAATGGTGTTTGAAGGCTAAAACATGTTTAAATGTATCCCTATTAATCACAAAACCATCTCCAAACCCCCTCTCCTTGTTATAAGGAAAAATCATAGCATATGATATTTCATGCCATTATGGATTATCATTACCTTTTGTTGCCTCACTACTCATTCCATATGTGTATTTTAGGGTGTAGAATAGTGTAATTATAATGTTTCACCATCATACATTACAAAAACCCAAAATTATGTCATTTTCTTGAAAACATGCTGCTGCTGGAACTTCCTTTAGCGCCTGTTTCAAAAATTCAATTTCAAGCTTCAAAATATCTCATAAGACCTAATAATAGCCAAAAAAATATAGGAAGGTATTATTTTAAGTATATATGAAAAAGATGAATCTTTAAGACCAAAATTTGACCATCCAAATATCAGAGCTAACACTTAGAACTAAACCAAAAAAACATGGATCCTATTAGAAATATTTTTGTCATTGATGTTAAAGATAGGGGGAGACTACATATGTCAAAGATAAATATTACAATATGGAGATGGTTGGAAATATTGTTTTTGGATTTTTTATGTTCAGTTTGGATACCCTATATTTGAAGACATTTTTACTCTTAAGAGATAGCCCAAATGGGAGCATAGGATATATGTTTGAAAATATTTTCCTTATACCTTTCCAACGACATATAACACTCCCTCTAACTCCATAGGAATGAAGAGATCTTAAATATTTTGTTATGTCAACCCAACCATAAATTGTAGGTAAGCCCAAACAGTTTTACAACTCGGCCCCATAAGTGAACACAAAAGCACTATAAGTATAGGATATATGTGTGCATTTGAAGAACTTTTAAGAAAGAAGAGAAAGTACAAGTGCACATAAGAGATCTGATGTGCACATGATGAGACGGGGAGTATTCTTGGGGTCTAAAGGTGAACAAGAAGAGTTTTTGGAGTTTTAAAGGTGCACTATGAAGGACTAATATCTATGATGATACAAAGTGCATTTTATTGAGGTTATGATGCTATATCATGGAATTAGAATATGGTAATGATGTTATAAGGTTTTCTAGGTTATGAAGGATACATATCACTAAGGTTTGAAGCTATGTCTGGGGTATGAAGGAAGGAGAGGCACTGGAGCATGAAAGTTAAGGGTATGATGATGATGTGAAATGCATGAAGTATGAAGCATGGAGGTGAAGTTAGAAGGACTCTGTGTATGAAGATATTATACTTCTACCTATAGAACTCTTATTGAGTTGGTGCTTAGTTGAGGAGATCGGTGTCTACATAATATATTGTTGAGTTGGCGCTCAGCGGAATAGATTGGTGTCTCTAGTAGGCTTGTGCCTACACAACATCTTGTTGAGTTGGTGCTCAGCTAACGTCAATGCACACTCCCTCCACAACCCGCAAGTCGAAAGGTCCACGTCAACACAAGATCTTTCCTTTACCACTGGCCCGAAGAACTCTAAATGGCTCTTCTATTTCCCTATCAGGAAATCTGCACCCACAACAAACTCTCACGGGATCCCCTCTTTACACTTGGGAGATCGGATTTCGCACCTTCGCGAATCCTATGGTCGAGCGTTGGTCTCTCAAATCCCCAAAACCCAAAACAGTCAATGCTGACCTTTCCTCTTCCCTTTCAGGATTTTCCCTATCGCGATTTGAATGATCACGCTGTCGAGAAACTTGTCTCCTCGACTCCCCGAATCTCGATTTTATGAAACTCCAATACACTCGTGATCTTTGACTTTTCAACGCCACTTTACTCCATCGGGACTTCGAACTTCGCAATATCGCAAATCCTAATGCAAAGTTTTCAGAACTTCACTTTCCATGAAACTCCAAAAAAGTCAACGGATTTTGACTCTGTGTCGATAGTACGCCACCTGTCCACTCACTGACTCCTCTGTGGCCCACACAAATCCTCCTAGCTTTTGGGATGTCGCGTTTCAGAATATCGCAATTTTCATTGCAATGTTTACGAAACTTCAACTTACGAAATCCTGATATAAACCCTACGTGAAAATCCAACGGCCCTTGTGGCTTGGATCTATGGTCCTACTCCTCCTGAGCTTAGAACCCTTCGATGCTTTCACCTTAACTCCCTTGCTTCTCTGTGATATCTGACGGCTCACGGGACTTCGCTAATCCTCCTCAGAGAATTACGACCGTCCGTTCCTCCTTGGCAATTTCTGCAAATGGACTAAGTGTTCCTCCACAACTTGTCCTCCGACGACGCAAACTTATGATGCCTCCTGAATACTTCCAGTCACAACTCCACCTGGCTGTTCTTAATGGTTTTTTTCAAAGGCCTTATCTTTCCTGAGATTTTCCATGGCTTCCAAGTCCTAAAAAAAAAACCTTTGCACGCACTCCTTGCGACAAACTTTCAAACACTTTCGAGTGTTGAAATCCTTCGACTCTGCGCACTCCTACAGCAGTAGTCTCTAAATTCTTTTCTCAGGCTCACAACCCTGAGACTTTACCCGGCCTGCGCACTCCTTGCACGACTCCTGTGCCTGACTGCACCTCTGTGGAAATGAGAACAAAATCTATCTCTCCTGAGCTTCCAGAGACGAATCTCTGAAGACCTTGTCGACGCACTCCTTGCGGACACTTCAACTGCACTCCTTGCAGGAAGTCTTGCTCAGATAGAGAAACAATTGAAACTAATTTCCCTTACTCTCTCTCTCTCTCTCAGATTTCAAAAATTTAATGAGAAATCATTCATACATAGCATAAAAGCAATTGCATGACAGAAAGAGTAAAACATTCATGAGCATAACATTCAAAGATGCATACACAGAGAATATATGAACACCATGATTCTGAATCACAAATTTCTTTGTATTAATTTAGAACTTCTGTACATGGAGTCTGCTACACAGCTCTCTGCTTCTCCTCTATGCTCTTCTTCATACTCTCTTATGTTACAATACACAATGAGGGTGTCTATATCCTGTTTCCCTCTTGCGCTCTAAAACTGTCTAATCTAGAATTGAATTCTATCTACTTTACATTTATTATTATAAATGCCTCTATCTACTAAAGACAAGAGAAAATCGCTCAAGGTCCATTTACATTATACAAGTGCGCTCCTTCTTAATTATCTTATTTAATATGGCGCATCAACTTCAAGGGAATTTCAAAATTTGTGCGGGGCTTGTCCAGCTGTCCGATGCCTCCGCGCTGGCTTATTTGAGATGCTCCTGCATCATACTCCCTCGCTTGAAAATTTTCATGGGCTCCTGTCCATGAGCTCACGTATGGTATGTCCATGTTTCTGGATCTCTGCTTCGCTCTCCCAACTAGCATCTTCAACTGGATAACCCTTCCATTTGACCAAATATTCAAAGTGTTCTTTCCTCCTGGTCTTCTTGCTTACTCTTTTATCCAGTATGCGCTCCATCCGAGGCTTATCTGCAACTGGCATCTTCTTTTTCCACTGGATCACTGGTCGCTTATTTCCTATCCCTGCTTCCTCAACCTTATATGGGTACAAATATGAGATATTGAATATCGGAGAAATTCCGATCCCATTGGGTAATTCAATCTCATAAGCACTCGCCCCAAATTTCTTCAAGACCTTACATGGTCCGATTTTCTTCATCTTCAATTTATTATATGTTCCTCTGGGGAACCTTTCCTTTCTCAAATGTGCCAGAACCAAGTCACCAACCTCGAACTAAAGTTGTCTCATGTGCTGATCTGCTCTACGCTTATACTCCTGAATTGAATTCTGTAGTTGCTCCTTCACCTGGCTATGAAGTTCCTTCATTGCCTCTGCGAAATCTTCTGCACTAGCGCTCCTAGTTGCAGACTATCCTGAATCCCCAAATCAGAAATCCCTCTCGGCTGCATGCCATATACAATCTGAAATGGACTCTGCCCTGTGCTCCTGTTAACTAAGTCGTTATAAGAAAATTCTGCCTGTGGTAATATGTTGTCCCACTGACTGTGGTGTTCTGTCACCAGGCTCCTCAGTAAGTCTCCCAGACTTCTGTTCACCACTTCTGTCTGTCCATCCATATGAGGATGATAAGACGAACTAAATGATAAGTCAGTTCCCATCTTCTTCCACAATGTCCTCCAGAAGTGTCCCACTAATTTAGTGTCTCGATCCGAAACTATACTTCTTGGTAAGCCATGAAGTCGAATGACTTCTTTGAAAAACAGATTCACAATGTGAGTTGCGTCACTGGTTTTATGACATGGTATGAAGTGTGCCATATTGGAAAACCTATCCACCACCACAAAGATTGAATCAAAACCTCTTTGCGTTCTTGGCAACCCTAATATGAAATAATGCTAATTGCATCCCACGACCTCTCTGGTATGGGAAATGGTTGATAAAACCCCGCATTCTGTCTTCGCCCCTTCGAATGATGGAAAATTCTGCATCTGTCTACGAATCTCTTGACATCTTCTTGCATTCCTGACCAAAAATATGACTCATTCAGCTTTGAGAACGTCTTGTCATGACCAAAGTGCCCTGCCAATCCTCCACTATGTTTCTCCTTTAGCAGATTCTCCCTCATGGAGCATTTCGGAATACACAGTTGATTACCCTTAAACACTAATCCTTCCTGGATCATGTATTCTATCCATTGGCTTCTATCCCTGAGAATTGGATTCTCAGTTTCTTCGTACGCCTCCTTGAAATCCTGATCATCTGCGTACATGTTCCTGAGATCATCAAAACCCAACGTTTTGACTTTGAACTCCCGCAATAGCAAACACTTCCTGCTCAAAGCATCATCAACTTTGTTAGTAGTACCATAAATATGTTTAATCACAAAAGTGAAATTTTGCATATACTCAACCCATTTGACATGCCTTTGATTCAACTTTTCCTGTTGAGTCACAAACTGCAATGCATGATTGTCATTGTATAAGACAAACTCTTTCTGGATCAAGTAATGTCTCCATTTCTTCAATGTCTGTATGATAGCATAAAACTCCTTATCATAAGTGGAGTATTTCACTTTCACTTCGTTCAGATTCTTGCTGAAGTATGCTATTGGCCCGTCTTCTTGACTCAAGACTTCCCCTATCGCAAAGCCACTTGCATCGCATTTCACTTGAAATGTCTTTCGGAAATACGGCAACACCAAAACTGGTTGTTCCGTAATCTTCCTCTTCAACAGATTAAAACTTTTCTCAGCCTCTTCTGTCCAGTGAAAAGACTTGTGTCTTTTCTTCAATGTATCCATCATTGCTGCACTAATTCCACTAAAATTCCTGATGAACTTTCGGTAGAAACTATCCAATCTGTGAAAACTTCTCACCTCAAAAATGTTTTTCGGTGATGGCCAATTCTTAATCACCTCCACCTTATCTGGATCCATCCTCAACTCATCTGTAGAAATAACAAATCTCAAGTAAATGAGCTATGTCTTCATGAATGAGGATTTCTTCATGTTTATCAACAACTTTTCCTGCTGTAACCTCTGCATCATTGTAGCCAAATGCTTCAGATGCTCTGCTACTGTTTTACTGAAAACTAGTATGTCATCTAAATACACAATGGAAATTTTTTTGATGAACTCCCTCAGGACTTCGTTCATCAATCTCATGAAGGTAATCGACGCATTTGTTAAGACAAATGGCATAACAATCCATTCATACAACCCTTCGTTGGTTTTGAATGCTGTCTTCCATTCATCACCTTCTTTCATGCGGATTTGATGATAACTGCTTTTCAAATTAATCTTTGAAAAATACTTTGCTCCACTCAAGCAATCCATTATATCATCCATCATTGGCAATGGAAATCTGTACTTGATAGTTATCTTATTAATCTCCCTTGAGTCAGTACACATCCTCCAGCCTCCATCTTTCTTCGGACTGAGTACTGTTGGAACAACACATGGACTTAAGCTTTCCCTGACCAAACCTTTGTCCAACAACTCCTGGACTTGTCTTTTGACCTCTTCATTCTCTTGCGGCGTTAATCTGTACACGGCTTTGTTTGGCAAACTGGCTCCTGGTATGAGATCAATGTGATGAATCACACTTCTCATCGGTGGCAATGAATGAGGTAAAGCGTCCACTACTATATCAGCGAACTCTTCTAGCAGTTCCTGAATCTCTCCTGGTAAATCATCCACTCTGGTGTTGGTCAAAACAATCTTTGGTTTCCTGACCACAATGAATTGTGAATCCTCCTTCTTCTTAACCTCTGAAAGAAGTTCCTTCCCACTCATGAGAAGTACAGTGTTTCTTACTTCTGGTTTCACCTCCTTATCCTTAATTGGAAGCAACATGTGAGTCCTCCCATTTTTCTCTAGGGTATATGTGTTCAGTCTCCCATCATGAATCACATTCCTATCATATTTCCATGGTCTACCCAGCAATAGATGACAAACATCCATGGAAATAACATCACACAATATCTTATCATTATATCCTCCTATCTTAAATTCAACTAAACACTGTTTAGTGACAGTTACCTGATGTCCTTTTTGTAGCCACGAAATCCTGTATGGACTTGGATGATCAATCGTCTCCAGCTCCAGCTTCTCTACCATCTCTATAGAAATGAGATTATCCATGCTACCACTGTCTACAATGACCTTGCATACCCTGTCCTTGGTCTTGCAAGCAGTCCTGAAAAGTCTGGTCCTTTGGACTAAACTCTCCACCTCCTTCTCTGGTGTCAAAAGAGATTTTTGCATCATCAATGATCTTCCGCCTTCAATGTCTTCTGCCTCAACATCTCGCCTCTGCGCCTTGGTGATGTGAGCTTCTCCACTCTCTTTATTTTTATCAGGACACTTGTAAGACTTGTGCCCATTCTTTCCACATGTGAAGCATGTTATTACTCCACCTCTTCCTCTTCCCCTACCTCTAGTACGAGGAAAAGTATTGTTATCAGCATAATCTCCTCTCTGCTCAGTATGCTGTTCTCTCTGTTCAATATATCGCCCTCACTGTGAGGTTCCGCCTCTCTCAGTTTGAGTCTGAGGTTTCTTCCAGTCCTCCTTGGTCTTTTGATATTTATCATGGGCAACTGATTTTCCTCTGGGCTGACTTCTTCCTTGGCCTCTCTGACCCTTCTTTCAGCTCAGCTTCTCTCCCGCTTTCAGAGCCATCTGATAAGCATCTTCCACTGTTCGGATGGTTACCATTCTCATCTCATCCTGAATGTCATATCTCAAACCATTCATGTATTTGGAAACTTTTTCATCATTGCTTTCCCGATGACCTGCCCTGATGTTCAGCTTGTAGAATTCTTCAGTGTATTCCTTCACTGTCATCAGCTTCTATCTCAGGTTCTGCATCCTCCTGAACAGAGTAATTTGGTAATCTCTTGGGATGAATTTTGCCTTCATCTTCACGATCATTTTGCCCCAGCTTTTGATCTTTTGCTTTCCCTTGCAACGTCTGTCAGATTGTAGTTCATCCCACCACAATGCTGCATGTCCCTTCAATCTTGTGACAGCATGCTTGAACTTCTTGTCCTCTTCGACATCTTCATATTCAAAGTATGTGTCTAGAGCTCTATTCTAGTCTAGAAGCTCCTCTGCATCCAGATTTACCTCATAAACTGGAATGTCCATTTTCTCTCTTGCACCCATTCTTGCAATAGCTCTGATCAACCGTTCGTTTGTTGCATCTTCTGCTGCAACTTATTCTTCATGTTCAGCCTCAATCTCACTTTCGGAATCACTAAGATCCCCAGCACTGACTGTACGCCTTTGTGCTGTCTCCATGTCTTCGAGTCTAGCTCATAGATCACGCATCTCTCTCTCCATGGATGGATCAGTTATCTGCCTACCTCTTCTTCTCGGTATTTCCCTATCCTCTGGATCGAGTGTTTTCCTGTCCCTTCTCCTTGGCGTAATGGTGAATTCTTCTTTCTTCTCTGCTACAGAAAGAAAAGAACCTTTATGTGCTCTGATACCAAACATGACATCGATGCACACTCCCTCCACAACCCGCAGGTTGAAAGGTCCACGTCAACACAAGATCTTTCCTTTACCACTGGCCCGAAGAACTCTAACCGACTCTTCTATTTCCCTATCAAGAAATCTGCACCCACAACAAACTCTCACGGGATGCCCTATTTACACTTGGGAGATCGGATTTCACACCTTCATGAATCCTATGGTCGAGCGTTGGTCTCTCAAATCCCTGAAACCCGAAACAGTCAAAGTTGACCTTTCCTCTTCCCTTTCGGGATTTTCCCTATAGCATTTTTGGTGATCACGCTGTCGAGAAACTTGTCTCCTCGATTCCATGAATCTCAATTTTCCGAAACTATGATACACTCGCGAGATTTGACTTTTCAACGCCACTTTACTCCATCAGGACTTTGGACTTCGCAATATCGCCAATCCTAATTCAAAATTTTCGGAACTTCACTTTCCATGAAACTCTGAAACAGTCAACGGAGTTTGACTCTGTGTCGATAGTACGCCACCTTTCCACTCGTTGACTCCTCCGTGGCCCACACAAATCCTCCTAGCTTTCGGGATTTCGCGTTTCAGAATATCACGATTCCCGTTGCAATGTTTATGAAACTTTAACTTACAAAATCCCGATATAAACCCCACGTGAAAATACAACGGCCCTTGTGGCTTGGATCTATGGTCGTACTCCTCCTGAGATTAGAACCCTTCGACGCTTTCTCCTTAACTCCCTTGCTTCTCTATGAGATCTGATGGCTCATGGGACTTCGCTAATCCTCCTCAAAGAATTACGACCGTCCGTTCCTCCTTGGCGATTTCTGAAAATGGACTAAGTGTTCCTCCACAACTTGTCCTATGACAGCGCAAATTTATGACACCTCCTTAATACTTCTAGTCACAACTCCACCTGGCTGTGCTTAACATTTTTTTTAAAAGGCCTTATCCTTCCTGAGCTTTTCCACGACTTCCAAGTCCTAAAAAAAAAAACCTTTGCACACACTCCTTGCGGCAAACTTTCAAACACTTCCGAGTGTTGAAATCCTTCGACTCTGCGCACTCCTGCAGCAATAGTCTCTAAATTCTTTGCTCAGGCTCGCAACCCTGAGACTTTACCCGACCTGGGAACTCCTTGCACGGCTCCTGTGATTGACTGCACCTCTATGGAAATGAGAACAAAAGCTATCTCTCCTGAGCTTCTAGAGACGAATCTCTGAATACCTTGTCGACGCACTCCTTGTAGACACTTCAACTGCACTCCTTGCAGGAACTCTTGCTCAGATAGAGAAACAATTGAAACTAATTTCCCTTACTCTCTCTCTCTCTCAAATTTCAACCATTTAATGATAAATCATTCATACATAGCATAAAAGCAATTGCATGACAGAAAGAGTAAAACATTCATGAGCATAACATTCAAAGATGCATACACAGAGAATATATGAACACCATGAGTTTGAATCATAGCTTTCTTTGTATTAATTCAGAACTTCTGTACATGGAGTCTGCTACACAGCTCTCTGCTTCTCCTCTATTCTCTTCTTCATGCTCTCTTATGTTACAATACACAATGAGGGTGTCTATATCCCATTTCCCTCTTGCACTCTAAAACTGTCTAATCTAGAATTGAATTCTATCTACTTTACATTTATTATTATAAATGCCTCTATATACTAAGGACGAGAGAAAATCGCTCAAGGTCCGTTTACATTATACAAGTGCGCTCCTTCTTAATTATCTTATTTAAGATGGCGCATCAACTTCAAGGGAATTTCAAAATTTGTGCGGGGCTTGTCCAGCTGTTTGATGCCTCTGCACTGGCTTGCTTGAGATGCTCCTGCATCATCAGTTGAGGATATTGGTGTCTCTAATAGGCTGGTTCCTACAAGATTTGTAATAGTAGGTTGGTTCCTACTGACATTTATAAAGATACATTTTTGTGGTTTCTCCCACAATGGTTTCCAAATTAAACTATGTGTACTGTGATTTTAGTTCACATGCATTTACTATTTTAAAGTTAATGAAGGATTGATGAATGCTCATTTAAAGTAAAAGGTATCTTATACTTATTGACCCCCTCTCTCAGTATAATCATATGTACAACATGTTGGCATGTTTTACAGGCAATGTATGCTTGTCATTGATGGCAAGTACAACAATAATGATGGCTTGAGTACAGGAAGATTGTGCCAGGCGAGCACCAGAAGCATTTTGGGAAGACACAGCAGAGCAAGCTCAATAAGTTCATTGAGTGATAGTGCAGAGGATTGTTGACATGTTTAACAGGAAGAGTATTCTTGTCATTGATGGCAAGATCAGAGTATGCATCGATGGAAAAATAGGGACAAAGTAAGATCAGGAGGAATTAGCGCAGAGTCGAACACAGTGCAAAGGTGTGCTTGTTTATTTGATGTCAAACAAGCAGGCAAGGAAGACTAGCAGTGCAACGATGATCGAATGGCAAGATTGAAGTGTTGGTCAAACTCCATTTCGGAGTTCCGACTGCTGGGATTTTGGATACCGGGAGTTGGAGATGTCAAGAATTCCCACTAGAGTAGTCTCGTAGTTGCGAAATGAAAAATCACAATATAACCTGAACCATTGGATCAAGGACAAATCTGGACCATCGATCCAAGAAGAATACGTGGCGAAAGATCATGCTTTCGCTGACTGAAAAGTCAAAGGAATGAAATGCTCCAACCTTTCAAGTCCCGAAGTCGCGAAATGCGAAACCCCGAAAATCGTGAAATAGGCACATCACTCGAAGTTTCGGCTACTGGATTTTCAGATGACGGGATATAGAGATGTCATGGACTCTCGTCATCAGGAGTCCTGAAGTGCCGAAATGTGAAATCCTGAAAACCCAAAAAAGGCGCATCACTCGGAGTGTTGGATACCAGGATTTCGGTTACCAGGAGATGGAGATGACAAGGACCCTTCATCAACAGGAGTCTCGAAATCGTGAAATGTGAAATGGAAAAATGATCTAAGCCATTGGATCGAGGAAATTGTGGACCGTTGATTTGACTCCATATTGGAGTATCGGATATCGGGATTTCGGATACCAGGAGGTTGAGAAGTCAAGAGTCAGGACACTGCATCACAGGAGTCCTGAAATTGCTAAACCCGAAGTCGTGAAATGATAAAGACTCCATACCGTAGTTTCGCATACCGGGAGTAGGAGGAGTCAAGAGTGAAGACTGTTCATCACAGGAGACCCAAAATCGTGAAACCCAAAGTCGCGAAATGTTAGTGAAGACAAGCTCCTTTTCAGAGTTTCGGGGGTTGGGAAATGGAGAGTACTAAAATACTCCACCGCAGTGATCCCGAAATGCCGAAGAACAGAATGCTGAAATGAATGCAAGATTTAGAGAAGCTAATCTAATGGTGCAGATGAAACTAAAGAATATCGGAGGGCTACTGTAGCACTTCTCAGTGTAACTGCTAGAAACCACTGATGGTTTCTGCCAGAGGACTCAAAGAGACTTCTGTGTGATTTCCAGAGGAACTAAAGGGTCACAAGGAATATTCCAGTAGGAGAAAAGACTATTCGTGGAGGCTATTGACAGCTGGAAGAGTGTTGAAGATGTTAACTACGATAGTGAGGTTGAGTTTGTCTGCAACAAAAGATGAAGAATCTCAACTGCCTGTGATGTGAAGGAATTTGATCATGACACCCAGTGATGATGGAAAGATGGGCTTAACAAAACAGAGAAGATGAAGAGTTGTCATCATGAAGAAGCAGAGCACTTGACATGTAGAGGATGCAGAACCATTGTATATAGAGGATGCACAAGATGCATAAGGAGTATAAGAATGTGGAGAAAAGAAGAGAGTCGGGGGGGCGAATAGGTGTGATGCATGCGTGAAGAAGGAGTTGGAGTGCAGTAGCTGAAAGGGATGGAAGAAAAAGGTGCATGAAATGGGAATGGCACACAGAGCACAAAACACAGTAGAACAAAAAGTGCAAGGGATGCATGCAAGAAGACAATGAGGAAGACAGAGCAGAGAAATCTTACAGAACAGTGATGAGACTAGTAAGTTGTTGTTGAACACTATATCACTGTAATAAGTTTCAGTAATTCATATTGATAAACTAGGGTGGTAGGGAGGTTCTAGGGAGGATGGGTGTCCTCAGAGGTTCAAGTGGGTGCTTGAACACATGGAGTTGGTGCTTCCTTCTAGTTGGTGCTAGAGAAACTAGGGAGTTGGTGCTTCCTTCTAGTTGGTTCTAGAAAAACCATGGGGTTGGTGCTTCCTTCTAGTTGGTGCTAGATAAACTAGGGAGTTGGTGCTTCTTTCTAGTGGGTGCTAGAGAAAATAGAGAGTTGGTGCTCTCAACAAGTTGTAGCTTGCAAAACAGAGGTTGTAGCCTCACAATGAGTTGGTTCTCATATGTATGATAATATAAGGAATGTAAATAATACTTATCATATAAAGAAGAAGAGGTTTTTACCCTTTATGGGTTTCCTCGGGAAATATCTTTCTTTGTGTATCTCATATATGTGACTGATGCTGAATGTCCCATTGCTTATTTACCTACATTATTGTGATCATCATTGAGTGCCTTGTAAAGAATTTAAAAGAAGCATTATTGTTTAAGAACGGTAACAACTAATTCACACCCCCCCCGCCTCTCAGTTGTCCAACAATTGGTATCAGAGAAGGCCCCTTTTATCTAAAGGTAGATCCTATAGCTTAAACATGTCAAGCCATGAAGGAAATTCAACCAATAAGGCCCCTCTATTCAATGGAACAAACTTTTCCTTCTGGAAAGTTAGAATGAGAACCTACATAATGGCTTTAGGTGCAGATGTTTGGGATGTGGTAGATACTGGTTATGTAAAGTCAATTGTACTAGCCAATAAGGATGAAAAACTAGAATTTAGCTTCAAAACTAAGGCTATGAATGCTATCTTGAGTGGGCTTGTAGAAGCAAAATTTGTAAAAGTTATGCATCTAGGAACTGCCAAAGAAATGTGGGACAAACTCATTAACAGTTATGAAGGTAATGAGAAGGTAAAGGATGCCAAACATCAAACCTACAGAATGTAGTTTGAATAGCTGAAGATGAAAGAAGATGAAACTGTTGGAAAATTCTTTCTGAGAGTAGAAGAAATGGTAAATGCAATGAAAGCACTTGGTGAAACAATTGAGGAACCTTCTTTAGTGCAAAAAATATTGAGATCTCTCCCAGATAGGTTCAATCTGAATGTCTCTGCTATATAAGAACTAAATGATCTAAAAAACTTGGAGTTTGATCAACTTATAGGAACTTTGACTGCATATGAAATGAGAATAGTTAAAGATAAACCCACCTCCAGAGAAGCATCATTTAAGGCAGACAAGAATGAGGGTTTTGAGCCTAATGAAATTGAAGCAAAATTTGTGAAGAGACTAAAGAAGGGATTAGGAAAATACAAAGGTAAACTGCCTTTCAAATGTTTCAACTGTGCTAGGATAGGTCATTTTGCAAATAAATGTCCCCACAAAGGAAAGGATCAGACATGTGATGATGAGGAGAAGTACAAACACAGAAATTTATTTAAAGAGAATAACTTTAAGAAGAAAAGTATTTGCGTAAACAATGATGATGATCCTTCAGATGATGAAGACAATGTTTCATCTATTGAAGATAAACTAAATGACTTCATACTTATGGCCAAAGCGGAATATGATAATAACAACACAGGGAGTGATGTTAATGAAGAATAAGTTGTGGTTGACATGGAAGGAGAATTGATCAGTGCACTAGAAGAGATTGACAGACTAAGAATCAAGAACATAAAGCAAAGACAATTGTTGATATAGTTCGAGAAAGAAAGTACAGAACCTGATGAAGACCTTGTCCTACTAAAAGTAGAATTAGAAGAGGCAAAGAAAATCAAAGACATTCTGAAACGAAAGTTATCAAAAAAGAAGGCAAGATGTGAAGCATTAGAACAAGAAGTAGTGAAAACTAGGAAAGAGATGGAGAAGTTTCAAGCCTTGTATAATAAGAATCTGTCAAGTATCAAAGCCTCAGAAGGATTAGCCACCATTCTGAATTAGCAAAGGAATCCAAAGCTAAAAAATGGTTTGGGTTATGAAGAGGGATCAAGTAGTGGCAAGCCAAGGGATGAAGAACCCATCAAGTTTGTTAAATGTACAACCAATGACAACAACAAACCTGCAGAAACAAAGGAAGACAATCAGTCGCTCAGTAGGAGTAAGGAAAAAGGTGCCAGGACTAAATCTCTAGAACAAAGAAATAGTGCCCCCCTTGCTGAAAGATGTCATCAACATGAAAGAAATCAATTTGCTCAAAAAAGACAACCATTTTCCAGGTACAAAGAATTTTTCTATGGCTATTGTTTCTACTGTTCTAACTTTGGTCACAAAGTTGTAAATTGTTCCTTAAGACTTAGACATAAGCAATTAAGATTTCAAAGGAATAAATACTTCCCACAACAAAGAATGATACAGCCAAGTAACATTCCTTCATAGACTACAAATTGCCAAATTAAGTCTAGGGACATGCAACTAAGGAGGCCAAGAAATAATCAACAGTCAATGAGTAGAGAACACTGCAACAATAAGTTTGACCTATTGAATAATGAGATTGAATGCTACACCTGTC
>ML789754.1:412604-431369 GCA_009831015.1 Picea engelmannii | reverse complement strand
CTTTCAGAAACAATTTAACCACCGGAAGAAAGATATCGAGCACATATGGATTATAAGAAAGGTCTCTCCACAAACATGGATCCTTTGTTTGATGGAACATACTGTGCATTATGGAGTATAATAATGAAGACATATTTGATGGCCCTTGGGTTTGGTATCTGGGAATCAGTCACAACAAGTTATATAGATAAATCTAGGAAGGAGTCAAGTGAAAACAATGCAAAAGAAATAGATGTCATCTTGAGTGGCCTATTAGATTTTGAGAATATCAAGGTAATGCAGTGTACATCAAATAAACATATTTTGGACAAGATACAAAAAAATTATGAAGAGAGATCCATTGATTGTTCCACCTGTGAATTATAGACAGAAGAAGCACAATTTGTGAGAAATCTAAAAGGAGGACCTCAAAAATACAAAGGTTATGTACCCTTCAAATGCCTTAATTATGGTAGAATAAGACATTTTGCTGCTAAGTGTCCATATACATAAAAGGAATATAGTGATGATGAAGAATAATCTCTCTCCATAACCATGGAAACAAAGCTTATTGATGAATAAAATGAAGATAATATATATATATATATATATATATATATATATATATATATATTTAGAAGAAGAAGATATTCAAGAAGAACTTATTCGTGCCTTAGAAGAAATAGACAGGCTTAGGAAAAAGAATACAAAGAAAAAGGAACAATTGTAGAAACATGAAAAGAAGGACCATGATATTGAAGAAACAAAGAATATAATTATCAACCTGCATATTTATCTAGACGAAGCAAACGTAATAGAAGAAGCAGTGAAAATTCATCTCAAAGAAAAGGAAGAAACCCGTGAGAAGTTAGAGTCTAAACTTATCTCATTAAAGGAGGAATTGAAGAAGTCAAATGCTCAGTTCAAGTTTGAAAAGAGAATTGAAACTTTAAATGATAACCTCATTTTCCAAAGGTCACCATTCATCGAGACTGGTCTTTCCTATAATGAGAATCTGGATGCTCTTGAAGAAAATCCTATTTCTATAGCTAGAAAACCTACTCCCGTTGTAGATTGAGATCTTGAAACTGTGTTGTCACATATATGGTTTCTACTATTTGTTTTCATTTATGGGTCTGGAGGACTATTCCATTACATTCGTAACACTTCTTTCAACTAGAAACACTTTTTGTTTCACTCAAAAAGGTTTCTTCTTACCCAAGATACAACCATTTCAGTGAGATCCGAAGGTATAAAACCTAAATATGCCCTTTTAAATTTTTACAGAGATAATATTTTGGTTTTATTTCAATTTTCTATTTTTTATTTCCAAGTTGCTAGTCTTTTAAATCTGCGTATGTGTTGATACTAAGAGGGGGGGGGGGTGAATCAGTATCAAGTACAATTTAAAACATTTTTCAACTTATACTTAAACCATTCAACTATATCTAATGAACAATGAACAATAGTATAAGAGTTACACCAATACACCATAATATACCATGCACAATATATGAGAAATAATCAATAGTTTATTGTTCAAGGGAAGTAATGACTTCCAAAGGTATCTACAGCTTCCAAATGTAAAGGAAGGGATAAACCTCCAAGAGGAAGATACAATCCTCCAATATCAAAAGAGATTTGAAATCTACATCCTTGCCCCTTCCTTCCACCCAATAATATATGAGAGATAATAAAACTTTACATTAAATCATCACCATCAACCAATCATCATAGAGAACCTGATAATGCTTCCTGAGACTTCTTCAATTTATGCAATTCTTCAATTCTTGGAGTAATCTGATCCTGTAGATAATATTACTCAATGTATTCTCTGAAACTCCTTCAATTTTCACTCCTTGAATCCTCCCCAAAAAGAGGTTATAGAAAGAATGGTAGACTTTATTCAATTTTGGTTTGTTTATAAGACCCAACTTGTACAGCATGTCCCGCGATCAATATTTAACATCCGATTCTGAAACTTGCACACAAGAAACTACCATCCATAATATTTCCAATGGAAGTGGTCCCACATCATTTGGATTCTGTATGAAAAAATTATGACTGTTTTACTCGGAACACCTGTTTATTGACTAGCTTCAGGACTAGTCACAAACCCTATCTTCCATAGAGTGTATCTCCATAATTGTAACGAATCAAGAGATGAATTTTTTACCAAAGGTACCTTGATATGTATTCTCAATACCATAGCGATTGCACCATCTGAATCGTTCTAAAAAAAATTTTATAGCAAAAATGGTAAGATGACTTGAAAATAACATACCTTAGAACACATCACCAAAAGACTTCATCCTCCCTTGAAATCTGGCCTTCTTATCTTCTTATTACCTCTGAAATTTGACTTGTTTCAAATGAATGTATAATGATGTTTATTTATACCATTTATGTCACTTCCTTTTAACATTAGGTCCGACCTAACACTTTCTTATTTTGTAATTCTTTTCTTTAATTATTTTTAGGGCCTATATGTACTTCCTTCTTCAATTCACTTTGTCATCTTCAAAAATTCATTTCTCCTCAACCATGAGGATCCACGTGACATGCCACATACCACCAGAAACAACATGATGTATACTATCCATTCATGGGTTTTGTATATGCATGTGCATTTTCCTTCATGTCGAAATACCTTTATCAATCTTGTGGTCCAAAACCTATGACTAGGGTTGACATCAATGACAACAACCAATCTTCCAACAATATGCTCTTTTCCTTACGCTATGTGTGATCTCGAAAAATAAAAAATAGAGTAGAAAGGGTTTTCTTATCTACATATTCTCTTTGTCATGCACTCCATGAAATCTCGGTAAATAAAAAACAGAGGGAAAACTTGCATTTTTCAGGTAAGCTAACCAATATTTAACCCTTGTTGCCATGGAGAAGTCATTTTTTTTCTATGCGAACACATGAAAATAGTTTTTTTTAGTACACACTCCAAGGACATATTCCACAACAATAATAACAACACCCCCAATCCTCCTTCTTAAGATTATAATTTGTTTTTCACTAACTCGTTTGGTTAAAAGTTTCTGTATTAGGTAAGATGTCTTGAGTTCAAGTCTCTTTTTTGTTACTTTTTTTTTTAAAGTGCATGTAGTCATTGTAAAGTGAATTTCACTTAATTATAAAAGTGAATCACTATTAAATAGCTTTAATATTTTTTATTTATTTATTTTACATGCAACTTTCATTTATAAAGTAACTTCATTGTAAAAGTGATTCTCACTTGTTCTATAAAAGTGGGTCACTTCAAAAAAATTTATTTGTAAAAGAGAGTGTTGTGTTGGTTTTGTCACTTGGGTGAGAAAAAACACAACACTTGCATGTTTAGATAAGCTTTCTAAACAAGACATAAGTTTGTGAGTGGGTTAGACAAACCAACCACATATAAAAACAAAGAAATAAAACTAAAAAAAACTAAGAAGTAAATGTTAGAAAGCTTAAGAAACTTAGAACCATGAAAATCAAACAATGACAAACATATTGCTACCAATGGATCAACAGATTAGTAGGAAAAATACCGTAGAGAAAGGCAGGGACTTATGAGTCCCTTCTTCCTCCTTGGGATGACTCTTGAGTTCCCTAATTGAGAGATCTTCTCTCCTTACAATGGAAGAAATGGAAAATGGTGAAGAAAAACAATGCCTATTCCCTCAATAGGTGAGTGGAATGGCTTATTGCAATGGTGCTTGAAGGCTTCAAAGAGAAAAGAGGATTCTCAAAGAAGAATTTTTGCAGCATAACAATACCTTGAAGATATTGGTTTCTTAGCACACCCATGGCTCTTATTTATAATATCCATTCATGGAAAAATGTAATTGGTTCATAATGTGAACAAGGGGACTTTTAGAGCACCCTCTAGCCCTTAACCATCCTCCAAGTTAGATTTCTCTCAGATATGAGTGTCAAATCGTGTTGGGGGTCAGACTAGAAGTGGTTGAGGCGCTGAAAAGATCCATAAATGTGTCATTCATAGGAGTGCACAAATTTTCTCATAGACAGTCCCGCATTTTGCGCATAGTGCACGTTGATGGTTGTGTTGGCCCATGCATATTGCGCACTGTGCATGTTCTTCCTTTCGTGAATTTGTGCACTTTGATTTTTGACCCAATTATATAGTTTTTTGCCTTTTGATGGAATTTGGTGTTGTAGGTAGACTAATTTTTGTTGGCATTGATGTGTTTCTTTAACCATTGTGTGCAATGTTGCAGACGATTTTTCAGTGATAACAGATGCCCCCTGATGTGTGAGGTTAGGAGCATACATATAGCTGAAATAAATCAATGTTTATTTTGTTGAGAATGCCATCGTAATGAAGAGTGAGGAGAGGAACTGCATGAGCGATCCTTCATAGGGAGAGGGAAAACTATGGGACCCAAACCTTTCTCCAGGGAGAAAAAAGAAAATCTATGTAGAAACGAGGCAGGCATGCCCCATGCTCGTGTCATGAAATGAAAATGTGAGACTGTAACTGAAGATAGATGTTGATGCATTGTTACAACAATGAGAGGCCAAGGTGACCAAACAATTATTAAAAGGCCAGTGTTCCCAATACATGTAATGTTTTCTATCATTATTAATAATAAATACATTGCTTGCTACTAGACTGACAAGGACTAGAGTTATAGGGGGCTATGATTCCACACGAGAGGGGGCTTGAGGGGCTAAGTGTTTATTCCTATGTTAATTACCATTTTTTCCTAAGGGAGGGGATCGCTTACATGAGCTTCTTAGGGAATCCCAGGAGGTTCTTGATTTCCCACGAAGTTACTTAAACCCGCCTTTGGTCTGATGGGGGCGTTCGACTGATGGCTTGTTCGTTGATTTTCATGTACCTTCATTCATTTCCCTCACGCACTTTGATGCACTCACTCACCCATTCATTGATTCATCCTCACCTGTGTCTTGGCTTGGAAAAGGGAAAGGAACTGCTGAGAATTATCCATAGGATAGTTGGTTGTAATGGTTTTTGGTGCAATCTAGCCATGACCTGGGGCCTGCATTTCTAAGATGCGTTGGCATGTGCCCTATTTTTCTCACAACTGTGATTCCTGAGAGTTACAACATTGATATTTTGGACCAACTGTGTTGGAAGCCCTGGAAAAAGGAGAAGGACTGCCTAAAGGACTGCATGGCAGAGAAGGGTGGAGGTTCGTTCTCTTGGGGTGGTACAGGCTAGGTGGAAGAGAGTTGGGTACTTGGATTGTTGTGGGTGCTGGGAAACCTGTGAGATCTTGAGAGATGATTGGTTTGGGAACCCAAGTACACTTTGAAACCGTCCTTCTTGATTCATATCCCTAGCTCGGGGATGACACTGCTGTTGATATTTGGAACAATGATGTCTACGGTTGGGTGGAATGTTCTTGGTTTGTAGCCAGTTGGTGTCGCCTTTTTATAAATATAAGTGCTCTCTGTTAGATCGTTAGAGATCCGTTGTAAGGGGTTCAAAGGATCGTGACCATCCCCATTCGAGTTCATGAGCGATCTCCACTGTAGGATCAGGAGAGATCCAGGATTGTTGGATCGAAGGACAGATGAGCAAGGGTCGTCTGATGAAAAGGAAGCAAAGGATAAGGTCACAACTGTTGGATCCCATGGGGGAGAGACATAAAAAAATAAGAGGCATTGCAGGGAACCAATTTGCATGGGAGATAATATCCCAAGGAGGTCCCACAATCCAAACCATGGTTTCAACAAGGGGTTACATGTCAGCATTAGGAGAATTGTGGGGTGAAAAGCAGGTTACTCCAAACTGCCAATGCTTGCCCTCACAAATTGAAAGGCATGCAGTGATGTGACATGTTAGTACTTGAGCGACGAACCTCTGAAGAGAAGAAGTAGCCGGGGACTGTCTATATATAGGAGGATACACATCAACCTATCGTGTGCTCTGGGTGAAAGCACTCTGGGAAAATGCGAGCAAGGAGAAGTTGAGAATTGATATTTTTGGACCCCGGAGATCCAAAGTGAATTGCAGTCGTCCGATCCAGGAGGACACATGGTAGAAATCTGTGCACTTCGGGGAAAAGTGAAGGTTGAGAGTTGAGTTCTCCTAAGTATGAAGACCTAAAGAAATCGTAGTTGTCGATCCGTGGGAAACACGCGTGATTAGATTGCAAGATTTGGATAAAAACATTTTGAAAAAAGTTGAATTTTAAGTTTTCCGAAGTCCGAAGGCCCGAAGGGATTGCATCCATTGATCCTTGTAGTGGTAAATTCTGAAGTCCCGAAGTCCAGGGTTAATATGGGCTGTCCGATAAGGGAGACACATGGCAACAGTTTGGCCGGTTCAAGAAATCAAAGATTGGGAGAATTGGAAGTGTGCTAGTATGGAAACTCCCGAAGTCCCGAAGCCTGAAGAGATGAAGTGATGGGGAGCGATGACGTCACCTAGAGGTGATGTGGATCCTGGAATTCCTGAAGTGAAGTGGCTTGTGGACATCACCTGGGATGATGTGGAAACATGGGATGAGTGCCATGTGTTAGTAAGTTTTGAGCATTTGGAGTATTGAAATGTCAGTTAGAACGTGACATGTGTCACCTGCCTGATTGGACCATGTGTCCTCTTCCAGTATTTCACCACGTGGTGACAAATCATCGAATTTGGAGACTGGGAACTCCAATGGGGAAAGATGTGACATGTTTCATTGGGTTGAAAAATACTGAAGGCCCAAGTACATATCAACCATTGATTCCAGAAGACACACGTCGAAGGATCATCGACTTCGGGTAAAATCACTTCGGGAGAACATGCAGGAGGAAAGTTTGAAACTTCTGAATACCAAAGAGCCAAAGTGATTCACAACTGTTGATCTATGGGAGGAAACTCGTCAGCAGATCATGAACTCTAGGTAAAAGCGTTTCAGGAGGAGGTAAGTGAGGAAAGTTGAGACTCCCGAAGTACAGAGTCCCAAAGTGGATCTCAATCGTTGATCGTGAAAGAGGACAAGGACCGTTAATCTGGTCCTGGCTGGAAGTTCTTATGTCCCAAAGCTCTAGACAAGTGCTTTTTCAGCTAAGTGCAGGGTCATGGCCATGGTCATATGTAGATTGAGAGCTGAGGGAAGGAGGGCTAAGGGCCGAATTGGTTGTCTTCGAGAAAAGAAATTGCTAAGGAAGGATTTAGCCGTGGTTTCTAGTCATGGTCACTTGGGATGGTGGTTTGAAGGAAGCGCCTGTGCAAGACAAAATTCTGTGTCAATCAAGGATAACAGGACACTGTTATTTTTGGAGAATGGGGATATGATCTCCATGAACAAAAAAAGAAAGAGACCTGTAGCATGGTTTGCCAATTTTGTTTATCATATGCATAATTCTAACAAAATGGTCGCTTGCACATTTTGTAGAATTAAGGGGTTTAAACACATCAACTCAGGATGCATATTGAGGAAATGGAAGAAGGCGAGGGATCCTGATCTAGTCATGATAAGGAGGTCGAAGGCCATAATACCAGAGTTGGTAATGCAGAGACAGAGTCCAATGGATGTAAGGGAAAATGAGAACATGAAACATTAATAGAAATGGTAAGAAACATGAATATGGAAGTGCATAGCTACAAAGAAGACAACGAGAGATTGATGAGAGAGAAAAGTCAAATAAATGCTTGAGTGTTGCAAAGATTAAATCAATTGTAGAGACAAACAAAGAAGGGATCCAACTCAATAAAAGAGGAAAAGGCAAGTTCCATGAAAGAAGGGATGATCGTGGAAGAGATGGTTATTCTAGACGTACTAGAAGAGATCATGGACACCACTCACCTCCTTACTTATAAAGAAAGTTTTATGCATCGGATGATCTTGTAAGCAGTACAGAGGTGTCTCCTGTCAGAAGCCAAAGAAGGAAACAAGAGGTAGATAGTTTGCAAGGAGAGATGAGGAAGCTCAAGACACCTTCCTTTGAGGGTGAAAGAGAAAGGGAAGATGATTTCGAAGCATGGTTGCTTGGGATCATGAGATATTTTCAATTGCATAACTATTTGTCCAACCTGGAAGCCAAGATTTCCACCTACCATTTACATGGGAAAGCTGAAATGTGGTGGGACCAACTAAAGAAAGTAGAACATGTTAATGAGAGTAGGATCACTTGGAAGCAGTTCAAGAATTAATTCCAGAAGGAGTACCTCTCAGAGCATTTCTATGACAAAAAAATGCAAAAGTTCTTTGAACTCAGGTTTGGAAGCATGACTATGGCAGAGTATGAGAATAAGTTCTTGGGATTGTTAAAGTATGTCAGGTTCATTGGTAATGAGAAAGTGAAAATACAAATATTTCTAAGTGGACTGCCAACACTTTATAAGGAAAAAATCAAGTATGATGAGCCCAAGACCTTGAATGAAGATATCAAGAAGGATAAATACCTGTGTGAGTAAGGTCATGGAAGAGAATCTTTGCAAAAATCTTGAAAGGAAAAGAAAAATGTGAAGTCTAATCAGAGGAGGAAAGGATTCAAATCTTCCTTCAATAGGAATGAGCCTAATATAAATAATCAAGATTAGTATGCTAAGGGATATTTCAAGAAGGAAGATTCCTTGGGAAAAAGGGGAAGACCACCAATCCAATGCTGGGGATGCAAGGAAGATCACCTGTACAAGGATTGCCCACACAGAAAGGACAGAGTGAATACTGTGCACAAAATCCAAGAAGCTACAATAGTCAAAGATATGGGAAGGATCTATGCAGATTTAAATGATTGACAAGAAATGTACCAGTCCAATATGATCAAGGTGGAAGCTAAGATCATAAATCAGCCTGTTGCTATTTTGATTGATTCAGGAACAAGTCATTGTTACATTGATCCTAATATAGTAGAGAGATTACATTTGGAGAAAAGTAAACTTGGAAAAGCAAGTTTGTTTAGGTTAGCCACTAGAACCAAAAGAAGAATCCATGACATGGTCATAAGTTGTTCCATAAGTCTTAATGGTGTGAATACTAGTATTTATATAAATATCATACCATTGGGGTCTTATGATATTCTGATTGGAATGGATTGGTTGGAAAAGCGTCATGTTGTCCTAGATTGTCATAACAAGACATTTACATGTCTTGATGGAAATAGAAACCAGAGCACTGTGAAAGGAGTTCCAAGACCCATCTCTATAAGGGAGATTTCAACCTTACAGCTAAAACGATGTTTTAGGAAAGGATGTTAATTGTATGCAACTCTTGTGGAAGAGCCAGATAATACAAAAGGGCCAAGCCTTAAAGATTTCTCAGTACTACATAAATTTAAAGATGTATTCCAAGAAATACCTAGATTGCCACCAAGAAGGGAGATAGATTTCTCAATTGGTTTAGTGTCAAGAGTTGCCTCGGTGTCAAAAACACCTTACAAAATGAGCACACCAAAGTTAAAATAATTACAAATGCAGTTGGAGGAATTGCTGAAGAAGGGGTACATACATCCAAGTGTTTCACCTTGGGGAGCACCAGTACTTTTTTTCAAAAAGAAGGATGGAACCTTGAGGATGTGTATTGACTTCCGAAAACTGAACAAGTACACTATAAAGAAAAAGTATCCTCTACCCTGAATTGATGACCTCTTTGATCAACTAAGAGGAGAAAATATTTTTTCAAAGATTGACCCGAGGGAAGGATACCATCAGGTAAGAATCAAGGAAGAAGACATTCATAAGACAAGCTTTAGGACTAGATATGGGCATTATGAGTTTGTAGTGGTGCCATTTGGACTGACCAATGCACCAACTATATTCATGTGCTTAATGAATGGAATATTCAGAAATGATTTGGATAAGTTTGTAATAATATTCTTCAATGACATACTTATCTATTATAAGTCTGAAGAGGAGCATGAAAATCACTTAAGACTGGTATTGAAAGTACTAAGAGAACATCAGTTGTATGCCAAGTTGAGTAAGTGTTCTTTCATAAAAAGTAGATCCATTACTTGGGACACATTATTTCAGAGCAGGGCATAGTAGTAGATCTAGAGAAGATCGAAGCCATTAGAGGATGGCCAACACCCAGAAATGCATCAGAAGTCAGATATTTTATGGGATTAGATGGCTACTATAGAATGTTCATAGTAGGGTTCTCTAATATTGCTCATCCCATCACATCTTTGCAAAAGAAGGGAACTAAATTTGAATGGACACTCAAGTGTGAAAATAATTTAAATCTGCTGAAGGAATTACTTACTAGTGAAACTATGTTAAATATTGTTGACCCAAATGAAAGTTTTGTGGTATGTACAGACGCATGTAAGGAAGGACTTGGGGGAGTCCTCACACAAAATGGACATGTCATTGGATATGAGTCCAGAAAGATTAAGGAACATGAGAGGAACTATGACATGCATGATTTGGAACTTGTTTCCATTGTTCACGCCTTGAGGATGTGGAGGAATTATCTCATGGGGAAGAAATTTAAATTAAGGACAGACCACATTGGCCTGAAGTATCGTTTTGAACAACCGACCTTGAATGCCAGGAAAACAAGACGGCTGGAATTTTTAAGTGAATATGACTTCAATATCAAGCATATCAAAGGAAAGGAAAATAAAGTTTCCAATGTGCTTATTAGAAGAGTGCATCTCATGCATGCTATTGCTGTCAGTATGCATCAGTCAGAATTGAAGAGACCAACATTACTTACAGGTAAAGGAAAACTTACAACAAGGAGATGTATAGTATAAAATAAAGGAGTATGAGATAAAGGAAGATGGATTACTCGTGCATAAAAATAGAATCTATGTTCCTATCCTCAGAGAACTAAGGAATTTGGTACTGAAGGAAATGCATGATGTTTCTTATGCTAGACATCCTGGTTACCAAAAACAAATTACAGTAGTAAGAAGTCAGTTCTTTTGGCTGAGAATGAAGAAGGATGTTGTTGATTACATTGCTTGATGTATGGAATGTCAGAAGTTGAAGGCTGAGTATAGGCACCCAATGGGTTTGCTGCAACCATTGCCAATCTTAGAGAAGAAATGGGAATTGATCACCATGGATTTCATCACAGGATTACCCAGAATGAATAAGCAACATGATTCAATCATGGTGGTGGTTGAAAAATGAACAAAGGCTTCTTATTTTGTGCATGTGACGACAACGTATACATTGGATAATATTGTAGAATTTTTCATGAAGGAAATTACTAGGTTGCATGGGATACCTAGGACAATCGTCTCAGACAGAGATACAAAGTTTACTTCCAATTTATGGAGGGGATTGTTTAAAATATTTGGCACAAATATAAACTTTATCACAACATATCATCCCCAGAGAGATGGGAAAACAAAGAGAGTCAATCGAATAATTTAAGATATGTTGAGAATGTATGTGATGGATAAGCCATCTAAGTGGGAAGATTACTTACACTTGGTTGAGTTTTCATATAATAATGGGTATCAAGTTTCATTAAGAATGAGCCCATTTGAAGCCTTGTATGGTAGGAAATGCGATACTCTAGTAAGTTGGGACAACCCAACAGATAGAGTGGTACTTGGGCTGGAATTGCTCAAGGACATGGAAGACCAGGTGGTTAAGATCAAGAAGAATTTAAAGGAAACTCAGGATAGACAGAAAGTTTATGCAGACAAGAACATGACAGCTAGAGAATTTAAAATAGGGGAGCATTTACTTTTGAAAGTGAATCCCAAGAAAAGCTCTTTGAAATTCAGTAGTTGTACAAAGATGCCAGCCAAATTCTATGGTCCATTTGAAATATTGGACAAAATAGAGCCAGTTGCATACATGCTTGCATTTCCTGCTTCCATGAATGTGGATAATGTATTTCATGTATCTTTAATAAATAAATATGTAAATGACCCTAACCATGTTATTGATTGGCATCTGATTCAGGTAGAGACAGATGGAGACTTTCAGGTTCAATAAGTACGGGTATTGGAAAAAAAGGTAAAAATGCTCCAGAATCGAGTTATAGAGTTGGTAAAAGTTCAATGGACCTGCTACGGTTCTAAAGATGCTACCTGGGAGCATGAATATTCCATGCAGGTAGAGTACCCACAAATTTTTGAATAAATTTGAGATTTTGATCTCTATTTTGTATATGCACCGAGGATAGTGCCAAAATAAGGGGGAGGGGATGTAACACCCTAGGTTTTGAACCCCCATTTAAAATAATTTATTGTTACAATACTGAGAGGCCAGGGTGCCCAAACAATGATCAAAAGGCCATTGTTCCCATTACATGTAATGTTTTCTATCATTATTAATAATAGATACATCGCTAGCTGCTAGACATACAAGGACTAGAGTTATAGGGGTCTATGATTCCACAAGAGAGGGGGCTTGAGGGTGTAAGTGTTTATTCCTATGTTAAATACCCTTTTTTTCCTATGGGAGGGGATCGATTACATGAGATTCTTAGGGAAGGCCGGGAGGTTCTTGATTCCCCATGAAGTTACATAAACCCACCTCTAGTCTGATGGGGGGGTTCAATTGATGGCTTGTTCATCGATTTTTCTATACGTTCATTCATTTCCCTCAAACACTTTCATACACTCAATCACCCATTCATTGATCCATCCTCACCTGCGTCTTGGCTTGGAAAATGGAAAGGAACTGTTGAGAATTAGCCATAGGATAGTTGGCTGTAATGGTCACTGGTGCAATCTAGCCATGACCTGGGGCCTGCATGTATGAAATACATTGACCTGTGCCCTGTTTTTCTCAAAACTGTGAGTCTTGAGAGTCTAGGCATTGAGATTTTGGACCATCTGTGTTGGAGGCCCTGGAAAAAGGAGAAGGACTACTTGAGGGACTGCGTGGTAGAGAAGGTTGAAGGTTCGTTCTCTTGGGGTGGTACAGGCTGGGTGGAGGAGAGATGAGTACTTGGATTGTTGTGGGTTCTAGGAAACCTGTGAGAGCCTGAGAGATGACTGGTTTGGGAACCCAAGTACACTATGGAACCATCCTTGTGGATTCATAAACCTGGCTCGGGGGTGACACTGCTATTGAGATTTGGAGCAATGGTGTCTACGGTTGGGTGGAACATCCTTGGTCTATAGACAAATGGTGTCACCTTTTTATAAATATAAGTGCTCTCTGTTGTGATATTATTATCTGTGTATGAATGTATTCCGCTGTGTATAGTAATTATTGTTTAACTAAATCTTAGATTATGCATGCTTGCTAGATATTGCTATGCATGTCGCTAAATCTTGTATCTTATGTGTTCTTATTAATTAAAGAAGGTATCGGTAAGAGAAAGAAGTCCAAGGGCGGGCTTGTAGGTAGCATGCCCCAGCCTATGGGTGGATGGGTATGTTGCAAATCATGACGCCCATAACCCAAGATGAGGTGGATCAGGGCATTCAGGAACTACCTACAGGGAAAGCTACAGGCCTAGATGGATTCACCACGAAATTCTTCCACTCGTGTTGGCCAATGTTAACGTACCAAGTGTGGCAACTAGTTGAATAATCTTGTAGCTCTAGAAAATTACTCCTAGCACTAAATGTCACCTTCCTCACCCTAATACCCAAAGAAGAAAGAGTCAGAAATATGAAAAAATTCAGACCCATAACACTTTGCAATGTGATTTACAAAGTTATCTCCAAGGTCATCGCTCTAAGACTCAAGCCAATCCTACCCTTCATTATCTCCAAGGATTAATCTGGATACGTAGAAGGCAGGAAAATCATGTACAACGTCATTTTGGTTCACGAAATCATCCATTCACTCAAGAGCACCCACACTCCAAGTATGCTTCTAAAACTTGATCTTTCAAAGGCTTTTGACAAATTAAGCTAGGAGTACATGAAATTTGTCTTAACAGCCTTTGGCTTCTGCAAAAGTTGGATATCTTAGATAATGAATCTTATCTCTTCCACCTTCTTCTCTATCCTTGTCAAGGGAGCCCCCTCTCAACCTTTTTCACCCTCACGAGGAATAAGGAAAGGTGATCCTCTCTCCCCCTTCCTCTTTATTATAATGTCTAAAGGCCTCAACCTCTACATCAAAGAATCTATCCAAAATACTCCCTACAAGTTATTCCACTCCACAGGCTTCAACCTACGGCTTCACATAGTTAGTTTGTTGACGACACAATGCTCGTGAACACCCCCACAATGCAAGAAGAAAACAAACTAAGCTCCATCCTCAATGATTTCAGTGAAGCCTCATGCACTACATTTAATCAAGCCAAATCACAAATCTTCTTCTTTAACATGCCTGTTTCTATCCAACAACACATTTCCCAACTCCTGAAAATCCCTGTCTACTCCCTCCCCTCTTAGTACCTAGGCCTCCCTCTGTGAGACTTAGAAGCCAGGAACATTTTTTGGGACTCCCTCCTTCTCTCTATATCCAACCGTATTAGCACTTGGACTTTCCTCTCCCTCAACCTCCTAGCCAGAATTACCCTCCTAAAATCAGTCCTCCAAGCCATCCCAGTCTACCTCTTTTTAGACTTGGACACCCCCCAATAAGTTATAAAGAAGATAATAAATTTGCAAAGGAACTTCCTCTGGCACGACCACAATCCAAAAAGGAAGCGGGCCATAGTCAACTGGGATAAGGTTTGCAATCCCAAATCTCTAGGTGGCCTAGGCCTCAGGGATCCTAGCAAATTAAATAACACCATGGGAGCCAAAATATGGTGGAGATGGTTCAAAACACCAACAAAAATCTAGGCAAAGCTATGGAAACAAAAATATGCACCAAAAACGAAACAAGACCATCTAATCAGAATGCAGGACAACACTCTTGGCTCCAAGATATGGAATGGGGCTTGGAAAAATCAACCACCAATACAAGAACACACCTTCTGGAAAATTCGCAATGGCCAAAGTGCCCTCTTCTGGATAGACTCTTGGTAGAAATTACCACCCCTCTAGTTAGAGGAACACCTACACCCTTATGACGATTACATTCAAAATATTGACACATGTAAAGTGGCAGACATGTGGACAAACACTCTAAGCAATTCTCCTAGGCGAAGCTATAAATCAACCCACCAAGAGCTTCAAACAACAACATACTATGACCTGCAGCGGTGGAGGAAAGAAATTATACCTATAAGAATCTGTATTAGCACAAACCCAAACATTCGCATATGGGGGAATACACCCCAAGGACTCTTCACCCTCAAAGAAGGGTACACCCTTCAGGAAAAATTCCAAGCCTTGCAAAAAGACCACATCTGGACGATAGTTTGGAAATCAAAATTAAGGCCCAAAATCTCCACTTTCCTCTATCTCCTTCTAGAAAACGAGCTCTTAACCTGGGATAATCTACAACAAAGAGGATTTATTGGCCCTTCGATCTGTCATCTCTGCTATCATCAAGCAGAAACTATGAAGCATCTCCTAAACAACTGCATCCTCAACAAGAAGATCTAGAACCAAGCCACTCATATCATGAGAAGAACAAAATGGCTCAAAGACAGCATCACAAGTGCATTCAAAGAATGGGGAACTATCCCTTTCAAAATCCCAATCCTGAATAGAATATGGAAACTCCTACAAGGATTCATCATTTGGAAACTTTAGAAAGAGAGGAACGTAAGAATCTTTCACTCCCAACCTTCCCAGCCTACTCGCCTCTGGTTAATCATTCTCTCTAATATCCAGGAAAATCTACAACTCCACAGTGGAACTAAGAAGGTTTCCCCTCTGATCCAAGTGATATTATAATCCTCAACTCCTGGGGCTTCATGCCATATAACTCTTTACCTCCACAGTAGTCCCCCCCTTCAATCAAATCCTTCAGCCCCTCTGTCTGGTCGCCCCCCCGCCCAACTTTTACAAAATCAATTTTTATGGTGCTTCAAAAGGAAATCTAGGCCTCTCTGGCCTAGGAGAAGTCATAAGAGATAGCAAGGGACAAATTCATAGTCTAACCACAGAAAATATGGGATTTGACACCAATAACTCAACAAAAATTTGGGGTCTCGTTAAAGGAGTTCAATTAGCATTGGACCACAACCTCTCTTTCCTAGTCATAGAAGGGGAATCCAAATTCATCATTGATCTGGCAACACAAATCCTAAATGGAAGGGATCCAGAAAGAATCACCCCCAGTTGGAACCTCTTGGGCCCCCTCTACATCTTTTAGTCACTGCTCAGACCCTCTCTCACTCTCATCACCTCTCACATAAGGAAAAGTGCAAACAAGGTGGAGGAAAAATTGGCCAACACCGAAGTAGACTCAGCACACCTAATCAGGCTCACAAACTCTCGGCATTCTAGAAGTTTGACCCTTTGGACTCACTGCATGGAGTTATCCCAAAGGGATTTCCCTCACCTAGATGGGGTGCCACCTGGAGAGATTTGGCACACAACTGGCGTAGAGTATCCGGGGGAGTTATTAACCTCGACCGCTAGCCCTAAAGAATTCATTCCTCCATATCTCACACCATGAGAGGATTTATGGTAATGTGCCTTGCCAGGCACTCGGGCGAGTGAAACAACTAGGCTAGGTGTACCAGGCATACACAAAGGTCCTCTCACGTATCAATGGAAGCTGAAGGGGTCACTTCACCCTTCAATGGTGTTAAAGGCGGTAGACAAGTCTTATATCGGGAGCCCTCCTCAATTATTCTTCCCATCTGGTTCACCCTCCTAGTTGTGTTCCTCGGCTCCCACTGCATTTCACAAGTTTTCTCCTGCTGCGACCTTTCAATCTGCACCAGCGACATCCTTCCCGATTATCTCAGCTCCACCTCTTCCCAAGTTTTCTCCATCTCCCTCCCTCACCTCCCCTCCATCATTCCAAGAGAGCGAGGTAAATCTAAGAGGGGTTCTTGTGATAGGGGTACCCTCTCTAGAAGAAATAAGCTCACCCCCTCTCAAACAGTGCTCATCGCCCACTTTTCCAAGCCTAGACACTCCAAACATAGATCAAATTCAACCACCCTCCATGGATCCTCTATGGTAAAACTGGAAACGAAAGCCTCTCTTCCACTGTGCAAAGTCAAAGAGGAGGCACCACCCCTCGATGCACACACTCCTATACCCAACAACCTCCAATCCCCTCCCATAGTCAAGCCAGGTGAACCCTATTATGGGGATGGTAGCTTCAAAGTAGAGGAGGATATCCATCCAAATGAGCAGCTGAAAATTCACACAGGAACAACCAAACACACTACTCCAGAAGCTGACAGAGAAGTAGCAAAAAAGGATGATGACCAGACTAAGCACTTCGCTAATCGCCTCATGGAGGAGCACCTCAACATCCTCTTCGAAATTAGATAGAGACAAGCAGACCATGAATTCGAATTAAGGACATACCACATTGGCCTAAAGTATCTTTTTGAACAACCGACCTTGAATGCTAGGAAAACAAGATGGCCTGAAGTTTTAAGTGAATATGACTTCGATATCAAGCATATCAAGGGCAAGGAGAATAAATTTTCTGATGCACTTAGTAGAAGAGTGCATACCATGCATGCTACTGCTGTCACTATGCATCATTCAGACTTGAAGAGTAGAATTTTAGATGGTCTTGTTACAGACCAGCATTACCTACAGGTAAAGGAAAACTTACAGCAAGGAGATGTACAACATAAAATAAAGGAGTACGAGATAAAGGAAGACGGATTATGCATGCATAAAAATATAATCTATGTTCCTAGCTCCGGAGAACTAAGGAATTTGGTACTGAAGGAAATGCATGACGTTCCTTATGTTGGACATCCTGGTTACCAGAAAACAATTACAACAGTAAGAAGCCAGTTCTTTTGGCCAGGAATGAAGAAGGATGTTGTTGATTACATCGCTCGATGTATGGAATGTCAGAAGGTGAAGGCTGAGCATAGGCACCCAACAGGTTTGCTACAGCCATTGCCAATCCCAGAGAATAAAAGGGAACTGATAACCATGGATTTCATCACAGGATTACCCAGAACGAATAAGAAACATGATTCAATAATGGTGGTGGTTGACAAATTAACAAAGGCTTCTCATTTTGTGTGTGTGAAGACTACGCATACAGTGGCTAATATTGCAGAAATTTTCATGAAGGAAATTGCTAGGTTTCATGGGATACCTAGGACAATCGTCTCAGACAGAGATACAAAGTTTACCTACAATTTATGGAGGGGATTGCTTAAATAATTTGGCACAAAACTAAACTTTAGCACATCATATCATCCCCAGACAGATGTGCAAACAGAGAGATTCAATCGAATAATTAAAGATATGCTAAGAATGTATGTGATGGAGAAGCCATCTAAGTGGGAAGATTACTTACACTTGGTTGAGTTAGCATATAATAATGGGTATCAAGATTCATTAAGAATGAGCGCATTTGAAGCCTTGTATGGTAGGAAATTCGATACTCTAGTAAGCTGGGAAAACCCAATAGATAGAGTGGTACTTGGGTCGGAGTTGCTCAAGGACATGGAATACCAAGTGGTTAAGATCAAGACGAATTTAAAGGAAGCTCAGGATAGACAAAAATTTTATGCAGATAAGAACATGACAAATAGAGAATTTAAAGTAGGGGAGCATGTACTTTTGAAAGTGAAGCCCAAGAAAAGGTCTTTAAAATTGGGTAGTTGTACAAATGCAAGATACCAGATATATAAAATATGCAGAACAAAAACGAAATGCTAGAAATGACAGAATAACAGTAAAATATCCAGCATAATCTTCACAATACACAGAAATGATATACGAAATAGCAACAAAAATAGCAACAATAATATCCAAGCTAGGGTTCTCATACCCTCGACTCCTATTTATACTAAAAAGAAGCATCTAGAGGAAGATCCTTCTAGAAGCGGAAGCTTCTATTAGGTCTTCTTACATCCACCTTATTCTATTTTATTGAAAGGTCTT
>ML789754.1:391193-407425 GCA_009831015.1 Picea engelmannii | reverse complement strand
AAAAAAAAATACCCACAATTTCTGCCAAGGAAAGTGCTCTGATACCACTTGCAAGATACCAGATATATAAAATATGCAGAACAGAAGCGAAATGCTAGAAATGACAGAATAACAGTAAAATATCCAGCATAATCTTCACAATACACAGAAATGATATACGAAATAGCAACAAAAATAGCACTTTGAATCAGATAGCAATGTTCACAGGTCTCTTCGAGGGGGAAACCTCCAATCGAGCAGCGCTCTGTTACAATAATATCCAAGCTAGGGTTCTCATACCCTCGACTCCTATTTATACTAAAAAGAAGCATCTAAAGGAAGATCCTTCTAGAAGCGGAAGCTTCTATTAGTTCTTCTTACATCCGCCTTATTCTATTTTATTGAAAGGTCTTATTAATATTGACCTTTATTACATCCGAATACATTGATCTACCTATGTGCGGGTTAGGACCTTAACAACAAAGCTGGCAGCCAGATTCTGTGGTCTATTTGAAATAGTGGACAGAATAGGGCCAGTTGCATACATGCTTGCATTGCCTGCCTCCATGAATTTGCATAATGTATTTCATGTGTATTTACTAAAGAAATATGTACATGACCCTAACCATGTTATTGATTGGCATCTGATTCAGGTAGAGACGGAGGGAGACTTTTAGGTTCAGCGAGTACGGGTATTGGACAAAAAGTTAAAAATGATTCGGAATCAATTTATAGAGATTATTAGCATCAGAAGTCACTCATGGATTGCTTGCAGAAGCAGAGCCCAACGCCCATCAGTTTTATGTCACGATAGTTTTAATGGGTGATCAAATGGGTAGAGACTCAGGAAGATATCGGTCTAACTCAGGAACTGAGTTCGGTATGTAAGGAACAAAGGAGGTCTTGATCTAACTTTATTCAGTGAGTTGATTTAAAGATGAGCAGGTTGAAGACTTTGTGAGAGGAGTGAGAAAACTACCTCAGGCAACATGCCTTTCAACAGTTTGTAGAAGAGAAACTTTGAATGCAAGATCCTCTTGGTTCAGGGATTCAGGGATTCGAGAAACTAAAAGGGGGACTTGACTGGATCCTCCAATTCCAAGTCATTCAGCGCTAAGAAAATCACAGGGACCAATTAGAAACAATGCAACTATTACAGTGATCCAACCTACATCATCCTATAACAATTACAACTCGACTGGATCCTCCAATTCCAAGCTGCTCTAACACAGTGTAGACAAAGACGTGAAAGAAACTGACATTCATAAGGCAAGAAGTCTCAAAAGTCCATGCGTAACTAGAATAACAATGCTTCATTAAAGTTTTACAACTAGGAGCCTCGCTCAACCATTGATGATTTACAAAATACAAAGACTGAGTCTATATACTCACAAAAATTCTCCTAATAGAGGCGTGCTTAGTCATCCAAGGTGTGGTGTCCCTTCAATCAAACTCGGACGGATATTCTTCGTCAGATGCCACCTTAACTACGCATGGCTCCTGCAAGGGGATTTTCTGAGCCATTAAGTGTCAAGTTAGCATGAGCAGACCTCTCTGGCTAGTCAAGGACTTGACATGGCTTCTTTGGAAAAAATCGATACATAGGACCCTCTCGGGAAGACAACTTGCTATATCCTCCATACCTTACACTTAATGAGTGAGGAGAGGTTTCAACCACCCCCTCTCACCTTCATTTATTCCAAGTGAGAACCAGGATTGAGAACGAATCAGATGGCACTTGGAGATCGCGATGATCCCTTCTGTGACTAGGCTCGATGCCTTTTGCCCCTCTTGCACAACTCTTTTTATTCCCCAGGTGACCACGGGCTGTGACCCTGCGTTTATTCTCAAAGGCACTTTCGGCATTCATGAATAGGAAGGAGCTGATCCTTTCTTATCACAGGCACGATGAGTGAAATGCCGAGATGTCTTAATTGGGCACGATGCATCCCTCTCAGATCTGACGGTCCTGAAATCACTCGACGATACTATGGGCCCGGGTCCTGGACACTCTTGGAACTTTGCGCCTCGAGAATATGAAGGAGTTGCTCCTTGCACTTCGAAGTCACGATGGGCGAAAAGGCGAGGAGTCTAATCGCGCACCAGGTGTCCCCTTTGGATGGACGACTGAGACTCCACCGTGATACTGCAGGTCGGACTTTGGGTGCTTTTGACACTTCGGGGTTCGGGTTTTCAAGATGTAGAATGACATGGAACCCTCACCCTTTGAACTCCCGAATGCCGAAATTCTGACATGACTAGATCTCGCACCACGCTTCCTTTGGATGGACGACTGCTATCTTATATTGCATGCAATATGGGCACCATCCATCACGCTAATCTCGGTGCAACTCCGCTAACCGCGATTTCCCACTAACCATCGATCTGCTCTTATGGATGAATCTGGACCGTCGACAATATAATTTCGCCCGCTTACTTGCTTGGAAGCCTGAAACGAGATTTTTCCGTGCTGCGCTTGGGTGCTTCTCGTGCAACTTGCAGACCTGAATACTCTTGTGCCCAGGACAAGAAATGTTACTAACATTAGGCTCCATGGGGGATAGAGTGATCCTTGTGATGCTCTAAGGACTCACTTTGTAGTTCCAGTGCCTTGCTGTTGGGCTATGGGGTCATTTATTTAAAACTTAAAGACAGAAAGAAAAACAATATTTACAACCACGAAAAAGCCATGTGCGGCTCAAGAGAAAAATCTTTTTAGGAAATTCCCATTCACAGGGCCATTGAAAGCTCCTTGATCCTTCAAATCCTGTAACCTATAGGTATTATTCGAGAATACTTCGAAGATTTTGAAAGGCCCGATCCACAGGGCTTCGAATTTTCCGTGCTTGCCTTTATCTTGTTTAGGAGCATCCCATTTCAGTACCAGGTCTCCTATTCGAAACTCTTCCTTCTTGGCCTTCTTATCAAAAACCTGCTTGATCCTTTGCTGATGATCCTGAATTCTACCCATTACTTGCTCCCTGGCCTGCTGGACTTCCACTTGCTGATGAATTCTTCTGATTGTGTCATCAGGCTCCTCTCGATGATCCTGGAGGAATTTTTCTACAGGAATGGCTAAATGAGAAGGAAAAACAACCTCTGCTCCATAGACTAATTGGAAAGGAGAGATGCCTATCGATCTCTTCGTGGTCACTCGATTGGCCCATAGAGAAAATTTCAATCTCGAATGCCAGGCCTTCTTGTTGTCTTCCAACAGTCTTTTGATGATCCTTATCAGGATTTTGTTGGAGGAATATGCTAAGCCATTGCCCTGGGGATATTATGGGGTGGAGTGAATCAGTTTGATCTTGAATTTCTCACAGAACTTGGCTAATGGCTCAGCCCTGAAAAAGGCTGCGTTATCAGTGACAATCTTACTTAGGCAACTGAATCTCATGGTGAGGTCTTCCAGGAATCCAATGATTACCTTGTGGGAAGCACTCCTGGTGGGGATAGCTTCAATCCACTTGGTAAAGAAATCTGTAGCAGTTAGGATCCATCTATGCTACCCACTAGAAGCGGGGTGAATTTTTCCAATGAAATCTAGGCCCCATTGCTGGAAAGGTCCTGAAACAACCACAGGTTTTAACAACAAAGACTTGAGTTGTTTCTTTCCTGCAAATATTTGACATTTGATGTAGGCTCTAACCCTTCTGCAGATGTCATTGAATACGGTGGGCCAGTAGTATCTAGCCCTGAGGATTTTTTAGGATTTTTTTTTCTAGAAATGGTGCCCTCCGCATAGGCTATCATGAAATTCAACCATGATCCTGTCAGCCTCTTGCGGATCTACCCATTTTAAAAGAAACCCTAGGGGGTCTTTCCAATATAAAACTTGATCGATAAGGCAGTATCTGACTGCCTTGAGCTTCAGAGATTTTGCCTTGTTTCTTTGTAGGCCGTCTGGAGGCCACAACTCTTGTAGAAAATATATGACATCCTTATACCAGGGGCATCGAGCCAATGGGGACTCCTTTTTAGGGTCCATTTTAGACAACTGATCCCGCTGAATTCCTAAATATTTGTTGATGAAACTTACCCCCAAAGCTAGGCAATTTTCTTCAGCCAACAGCTTGGCTAAACCGTGACCCTTGATCAATTTGGTAGGCTTTATTTCTAGGTCAAATTCCAGAATATTTGCTATCCACTTACTCCTCCTCCCGTCTATGTTAGGTTGAATAAGAATGTCTTTAACAGTAGCTGAGGGGACATAGGCAATGATTTTTGACTGCAGGACATAGGTTCTAAAGGCCTTGAGAGACTTGACTAGGGCATAGGCCTCCTTCTCCATAGTGTCATACCTGACTTCGACATCCCTCAATGCTCGGATGAAATAGGAAATAGGTTGCTCTAGCCCAACCTCGTTTGTCTGTAATAAAACAATAGCCACCATGTCAGGTGAGGCAAAGGAGAAAATAAGGAAATCCTTCGAGTAATCCGGACTGATAAGCATAGGGGCTTCAGTCAAGGCCTTCTTTATTTTCTCAAAGGACTTTCGTGATTCAGAATTCCAACTTACTTCATTTCCTTTCCTTAACATGGCTGTTATAAGCTTTACCTCCTCAGCAAAGTTAGGAACAAACCTCCTCAGAAAATTAATCTTGCCAAGGAAAGATTGGACCTCCTTCCTGGATCTCGGGATTGATAAGGATCGTATTGCCTCAACTCTGCTAGGATCGATCTTGACTCCTTCCGCTGATACTATGTGGCCTAGTAACTTTCCCTCCTACATGGCGAACAAATATTTCTTGGGGTTTAATGAAATGCCAAAACTCCTGCATTTCAGGAAAACCTTTCTGAGATGACAACAATGTTCTTTATCAGATTTTGAAAATACTATTATGTCATCCAGATAGATGACCACAAATTTATCCTTTTCCCCAATGAAATCTATATCCATGGCACGTTGAAATGTTGCCCCTGCATTCATCAATCCAAAAGGCATTTTGGCATACATGAATGTGCCCCATGGAGTGGTAAATGTCGTCTTTTCCCTGTCCTCAGGAAGAACAAATATTTGGTTGTAGCCAGAGAAGCCATCAATCATAGACATCCTGGATGCTCTTGTTACCCTCTGCAATATATGTTCCATCTTTGGTAAGGGGTAGTTATCCTTCCACGAGATTCTGTTCAGGTTTCTGAAATCTACACAGAGTCTGATTTCTCCATTCTTCTTCCTTACTGGGACCAAGTTGGCTGCCCACTCTGAGTATCTCAGTGGCACGATGATCTGGGCCTGTAGCAGTTTCTTCACTTCCCTCTCCATGATAGGCAGCAGCATAGGATTGATCTGTCTTAGCTTCTGCGTAAATGGATTTGCCTCCCTTTTCAATGGGATTTTATGCTCAATGACTGAAGTGTTATATGTTTTGAGATCTTCATAGGTCTAGGCAAAACCATCAGCAAATTCCCTCAAAAGTCCAGCGTATTCAGACCTCTTCCCCTTTGTCAAACTTCTTGACAATTTGAAAAACTTGGGCTCACTCTCAGTGCCAATGTTGCACTGAATAGTATCAGCGTCATCCTCTGAAATTTGCCCCTTTAATGACACATCATTTCTATCAAAAGGCCTTTCCAAAGGAACCAGTCCCCTTGGAATATGGTTGTTGGGGAGCTACACAATGTTACGCTCTGCTATTTTACTTAGAAATTTACCCCCATCAAGCTCTTCTTTAGAGACAGAGTCTTGGTCGATATGCATCTCTGAAAATTATTCGACAATCTCCAAGAATTTTTTGATCTCAAGATCATCCTCAAATACCTTCCAATGTTTGACGTTGTCATGTATGGAGGGCCTGTATTTTACTTCTACATCGTATCTGAATTTGGGCGGCAAGGGCAGTTTGAAATTGCTTGCTGATGTAGCCAAGGAATATGCCACTGTGTTCTTCTCTCTTGGGACGAAAGAAATGTTGAATGCTGAGAAGAAATAATCAATTAAGTCCCATACCTCATTTCTGTAGCTCCTGAGTTGAGAATGTTTAGCCTAATAAGCGTTTCTGATCTGTTGGACCACCATCTCTGCATATCCGAACACTGCTACCTCCTGAATTCCCATTTCCTTTGTGGCTCTTAATCCTAGGACAAGAGATTCATACTCTGCCACATTGTTGGTAGCTTCAAATTCTAATTTGTATGATAGAGATATGGTTTCTTGAGCAGGTGACACAAAAAACACCCCAGTAACAACGCCTTCACTGGAAAAGGCTCCATCAAAGAACATTTTCCAGATGGGGGTGATAGAGGGAGGAAATTTATGGGAAGTGGTGGGAAGATTTCTGAGTTTTAGAGGAGGCTCAGGAGCATTAGTGAGTTGTAGCACACTGGAACTTAAATCAGTGTCCAAGGCAAAAATGGGATGGTTGGTAGGGTTGGCCTCATCACTGATTATATAGGCCAGTTGGGCTTCCCTGTATAGCCTCCTATGTTCTCCTCCAAACACTAGGATGGTAGCATATGTGAGGTCCATATACAAAGTTCCCCCCAGTCTTTTTATCCAAGACCTTGATAATAACATACCAAACTTGGGGGGGGACATCACCCACTACAACATCCATGACCACACTTTTCATGGGCAACTGAAACAAGGTGATGACTAGGTCTTTGATAACTCCTAAACATTGAAATTTCCCGTAGTCAAACGAATAGAGGTCATGATAGGCTCGGGTGACTTCTAGCCCTAACTCTTCCATGACAGTTTTGGGCATGAGGTTGTGAGAAGCCCCCGAATCCATCAAGCAGTTGTGCAGTACCTTGTCATGTATGTTCAAGGAAGTGTAGAAGGGAGGGGATAAGTCATTCCTATCTTCTACCATAGGACCTAGAATAACTGCAGGCTTTTCATCTTGCAAATTGATGGAGTCTGTGGGAAGGCATCAGACCTCAAACTGTAAAAGATCAGAGAAGCGTTTCTTGAACCCTTCATGTTTAATCAATTCAGTCAGCGGCACAGGGATTTTGATCTTTTGAATTTCATGCTCGAAATTAGAAGATGTAAGCTTCAGGATTTCTCTTATTTCGGGAACATGATTCTAGACTATGGGAGAGAGGGGTCAGGGCTTCTTACCTCTGTGACTGTCTTCTACTTCATTAGCAGGTTTCTCTATTCTAGTGAACTGCTCAGGAACATCAGGTGCTACTATATTTTTCTTGGACCTCAGGTCATACCTGCCTTGGCTGCCACTAGCCTTGTCTCCCTTGCTTAGTTCATTTAGCTGACTGTCCATGAGAGACTCCTCGTATGCTGATTGAGTGAGATGAGGAAAAGGAGGAGTGTCTCCGAAGCAATGGATTTTAGTATCAAGCTCATCTATTTTCCCTTCTTCTTCCTCGGCCATAAAATTGTTTTGAAAAGAGGCCTGAATTTTCTGGTCTTCTATGTCTCTTCCCCTCTCCCTTTGCACAGTCGGGGAGACAACATTGTTTGGCCTCCTGAAACCTCCTTTATTTTTGGCATTTTGAGGGCCCTTATATGCTTGCCTCCCTTCCACCTTCATTCTCTCCATCTTTGCAAATAGAGACTTCACCATCTTGGTCAGTTCATCCACTTGAGGGTGGGGCACCGATGGGCCAGAAGCTGAGGCTTCAGATCTTCCATTTCTCCTGTCTGCGTCGGCCTTGTTCCTCAGTCTATCAGCTTCTAATACATTAGATTCCACCTATATGGCCGTATAATGCATTTGAGCTAAGGAGGTGGCTCTTCTTTCTCTCAATAAAAGACAGAAATTGAGGCCAAATGCACTAGCATAAGAAATCTTGGGTGAGGCTTCTGAGAGTTTTATTTCAGCAGGAATTTTATTATACATCTTATTGAATCTTTTGGAGAAGTCAGAGATAGACTCTCCTTCCATCTTCTTCAAAGACCTGAAATATGTCATGTAATACATGAAATCCTTCCTATCTCCCCATTGCCTCAAGAAAGCACTATCCAGAGCTTCGATCCCAGCAATAAATCCAGGGGCCAATCCTCTAAACCACTTCCTCACCTCACCATCTAGGCTCTAGATGAAAAATCTCATCCAGACATCTTCATTTTCAATGTTCAGGTTTTCTGCATAACTATAGAAAGAAGCCAGGTGCTCTTCCGCAGTTATGTCCCCTTCCCCAGTGAACTTGGGCATATACTTCAAGTAGTCTCCAGCAGGGAGAGGATTCATAGGATGGGGTAGGATTAAGGGAGCATATTTGGCAGCAACTATGGCATCCATTCTATTTAGAGGGGGATTAGAACCAGCCATAGGAATATTAGGTGGAGGAGAACTTGGAGGAGAAGGGGTTCATGAAGGGGCTACTGGGAATGAGTCTCTAAGTGGAATGGGAAACAATAGGGGATTTAGGGAGAAGGCTAATGGGCTTAAGTCAATAGATGCTCTTTTGTGTGCAGGAGTGGTAACAGTAACAAGAGGAGGAGTGGTAAAGATAGGAGTGGGGAAATATTCTGTGGTCATGGGTCTACGCCAAGGTAAAACTTCAAGAGAGAGGGGAGTGACAAAGATTTCTCCCTCCAATCCCAGACCAGGAGGGGAAAACTCAGCAGGAACACTCTCGAAATTTAGGAAACGGGAAACCTAAGAAAAAGGTCTATTAAGAAGTTGAGGAGGAGAAAATGGAGTTCCTACAGAAGGAGATGGTGGATTACCTAGTTCGACGGTGGAAGCTCCTTCTTTAGAGGCCTTTCCCTTTCTGAGAACCACCTCTAGATCAGTTTTAGGTGTAGATAGAGGCAGCTGAGGATGGGACCGTGTGTGTCTGCCTCTGAAAGCCACAATTAACATGGTAGGTTTGCCACAGTGGAGTCATCACAATGGAGTCACCAAGTGCACAGTAGCAATCTTCAAAGGCTCCGATACCTGATGCACCTTCAAAATCAGAGGCTCAATGTCGTTTAATCTTGGGGAAAATTTTCAACTTCGTCCCCGACAATGGCGCCATAAATGTTAGCATCAGAAGTCACTCCTGGATTGCTTGTAGAAGCAGATCCCAACGCCCATCAGTTTTATGTCACGATAGTTTTAATGGGTGATCAAATGGGTAGAGACTCGGGAAGATATCACTCTAACTTGGGAACTGAGTCTGGTATGTAAGGAACAAAGGAGGTCTTGATCTAACTTCAGTCAGTGAGCTGATTTAAAGATGAGCAAGTTGAAGACTTCATGAGAGGAGTGAGAAAACTACCTCAGGCAACATTCCTTTCAACAGTTTGTAGAAGAAAAACTCTGAATGCAAGATCCTCTTGGTTCAGGGCTTCGAGAAACTGAAAGGGGGACTTGACTAGATCCTCCAATTCCAAGTCGTTCAGCACTAATAAAATCACAGGGACCGATTAGAAACAATGCAACCGTTATAGTGATCCAACCTACATCATCCTATAACAGTTACAACTCGACTGGATCCTCCAATTACGAGTTTCTCTAACATAGTGTAGACAAATACATGAAAGAAACTGACATTCATAAGGAAAGAAGTCTCAAAATTCCATGCATAACCAGTATAACAATGCTTCATTAAAGTTTTACAAGAGGGAGCCTCGCTCAACCATTGATGATTTACAAAATACAAAGACTGAGTCTATATACTCAGAATTTTTTTCCTAACAGAGGCATGCTCAGTCATCCAAGGCGTGGTGTCCCTTCAATCAAACTCGGATGGATAGTTTTTGTTATATGCCACCTTAACTGCGCATGGCTCCTGCAAGGGGAGTAGCTGAGCCATTAAGTGTCGAGTTAGCATGAGAAAACCTCTCTAGCTAGTCGAGGACTTGGCATGGCTTCTTTGGAAAACATTGGTACATAGGACCCTCTCGGGCAGAAAGCTTGCCAGATCCCCCATACCTTACACTTAATGAGTGATGACAGGTTTCAATCACCCCCTCTCACCTTCATTTATTCCAAGCGAGAACCAGGATTGAGATCGAATCAGATGGGACCTGGATATCGCGATGATCCCTTCTGTGACTAGGCTTGACACATTTGGCCCCTCTTGCACAACTCTTTTTATTCCCTAAGTGACCACTGGCTGTGACCCTGTGTTTATTCTCAAAGGTGCTTTCGACATTCATGAATAGGAAGGAGATGATCCTTGCTTATCACAGTCGCGATGAGCGAAATGCCAAGATGGATTAATTGGGCGCCACGCGTCCCTCTCAGATCTGACGGTCCTGAACTCACTCAACGATACTGTGGGCCTGAGTCCTGGATGTTGTTGGAACTTCGTGCCTCGAGGATATGAAGGATATTCTCCTTGTGCTTCGAATTTGCGATGGGAGAAAAGGTGAGGAGCCTAATTGTGCACCAGGTGTCCTCTTTGGATGGATGGCTGAGATTGCTTTGTGATACTGTGAGCCCAACTTTGAGCGCTTTCAATGCTTTCGGGTTCAGAGTTTCAAAATGTAGAACGACATGGAACCCTCACCCTTTGAACTCCCAAATGCCGAAATGCCGACATGACTAGATCTTGTGCCACGCGTCCTTTGGATGGACGGATGCTATCCTATCCTGCATGCAATATGGCCTCCATCCATCATGCTAATCTCGGCACAACTCTACTAACCGTGATTTCCCATCGACCATCGATCTGCTCTTATGGATGAATCTGGACCATCGACAATATAATTTCACTCGCTTACTTGCTTGGAAGCCTGAAACGAGATTTTTTTGTGCTGTGCTTGGGCGCTTCTCTTGCAACTTGCAGACTTGAATACTCTTGTGCCCAGGACAATAAATGTTACTAACAGAGATGGTAAAATCTCAATGGACTTGGTATGGTCATGAATATGCTACCTGGGAGCATGACGATACCATGCGGGCAAAGTACCCACAACTTTTTGAATAAATTTGAGATTTTGATCTCTATTTTGTATATGCACTGAGGACAGTGCCAAAATAAGGGGGAGGGGATGTAACACCCCAGGTTTTGAATCCCCATTTTAAATAATGTATTGTTACAATGCTGAGAGGCCAGGGTGCCCAAATAATTATTAAAAGGCCAGTGTGCCCAAGACATGTAATGTTTTCTACCATTATTAATAATAAATACATCACTGGTTGCTAGACGGACAAGGACTAGAATTATAGGGGGATATGATTCCACAAGAGAGAGGGATTGATGGGATAAGTGTTTATTCCTATGTTAATTACCCTTTTTGTGTAAGGGAGGGGACCGGTTACATGAGCTTCTTGGGGAAGGCCAGGAGGTTCTTGTTTCCCATGAAGTTACTTAAACCCGCCTCTGATCTAATGGGGGGGTTCGATTGATGGCTTGTTTGTTGATTTTCCTATATGTTCATTCATTTCCCTTACGCACTTTCATGCACTCACTCACCCATTCATTGATCCATGCTCACCTTCGTCTTAGCTTGGAAAATGGAAAGGAACTGTTGAGAATTAGCCACATGATTTTTGGCTGTAATGGTCACTGGTGCAATCCAGCCACGACCTAGGGCCTGCATGTCTAAGATGCATTAGCATGTGCCCTGTTTTTCTCACAACTGCAAGTCCTGAGAGTTCCAACATTGAGGTTATGGACCAGCTGTGTTGGAGGCCCTAGAAAAAGGAGAAGGACTGCCTGAGGGACTGCATGGTAGAGAAGGGTGGGGGTCCATTCTCTTGGGGTGGTATAGGCTGGGTGGAAGAGATCTGGGTACTTGGATTGTTGTGGGTGCTGGGAAACCTATGAGAGCTTGAGAGATGACTAGTTTTGGAACCCAAGTACACTCTGGAACCATCCTTGTGTATTCGTAGCCCTGGCTCAGGGGTGATACTGCTATTGATATTTGGAGCAGTGGTATCTATGGTTGGGTGGAATGTCCTTGGTTTGCAGTTAGTTGGTGTCACCTTTTTATAAAGATAAGTGCTCTCTGTTGTGATATTATTATCTGTGTATGAATGTATTCTATTGTGTAGTTTAATTATCGTTTAACTAAATCTTAGATTATGCATGCTTGCTGGATATAGTTGTGCATGTCGCTATATCCTATATCTTATGCATTCTTATTAATTAAAGAAGGTATCAATAAGAGAAAGAAGTCCAAGGGTGGGCTTGTAGGTAGTGCACCCCGGCCTATGGATGGCTAGGTATGTTACAACTTCTTAGCACACCTATGGCTCTTATTTATAACATCCATTCATGGAAAAATGTAATTGGTTCATAGTGTGAACAAGGGGCCTTTTAGAGCACCCACTAGCCCTTCACCAGCCTCCAAGTTAGATTTCGCTCAGATATGAGTGTCAAATCGTGTTGGGGGTTGGACTAGAAGTGGTTGAGGGTCCGACAAGATCCATAAATGTGTTGTTCATAGAAGTGCATGACTTTTCTCATAGACAACCATGCATTTTGCGCGTTGATGGTTGTGTTGGCCCGTAAATACTGTGCACTGCGCGCGCGCTTCCTTTTGTGAATTTGTGCACTTTGATTTTTGACCCAATTATATATTTTTTTTCCTTTTGATGGACTTTGGTGCTGTAGGTGGACTAATTGTTATTGGCATTGATGTGTTTCTTTAACCATTGTGTGCAATGTTGCGGTTGATTTTTCATTGATAATAGATTCCCCCTAATGGGTGAGGTTAGGAGCATACGTATAGCCAAAATAAACAAATGTTTCTTTTTCTGAGAGTGCCATTGTAATGAAGAGTGAGGAGAGGAACTGCATGAGTCATCCGTCATAGGGAGAGGGAAAACTATGGGACCCAAACCTTTCTCTAGGGAGAAAAAATAAAGTCTGTGTACAAACAAGGCGAGCATGCCCCATGCTCGTGTCATGAAACCAAAATGTGAGACTGTAACTGAAGATGGATGTTGATGTAGATAACGGTAGTGCCCTCGGGGGCGGTTGATAATGACATATGACAATTCTGAATGGTGAATGCACTCTGAAGTGAGGCAAGGATGACTATAAGAATTTTTTATGATGCATAGGCAATGATGGCCTAACAAATTCAGAGGTCTTCGACTGGTATGAAACAACTACAATAGTTGCATAGTAAGACCCACCGTAACATGAGATTTTTCTGAAGTCGAATGTTATGGGGGTCAATGGAATTAGAGAGTAATGATGATTCTCTCTGTGTCATCTGAGACTCCTCATTGTAAAGGAATGAGAGTCAAGATAGTGTCGTCCTTTTGGAAACTTTGTTGATGTTGATAGGAAGGGAGGCATGAATCCAAAAAGCAAAGGGATTCGTGAAATCCATTAAGTAATAGATGATATCAGGTACTGATAGGTAACATGAATGAATTCAATATGTTTTGGGACTCAAGACTACCCTTGGTTGGGGAATTTTTAAGGATGACTGGAAGCAACTGTCAAACTGGATCTAGTGTTAGGGGGACGACTAGATATGGGGTTAAACTATGCTAGAGGTTAACAAAGTGGACAAACTCAGAGATCACGAGTACATGGACTTGGGATTCTCGGGGTTTTTGAATTTTTTTAATGTGAACAAGAGGCTGTATTCCCCAACCAAGGGCGAGATGGGTTTCTTTTCCAGGAAAAAGAAGGTTGTTAAGGATGACGACAAAAGAGCTATGTATATGCTAGAAACAAAGGCTTTTTACAATTACCAAATAAATAAACAATAATTTGGGTTGAGTATACAAATATAGAAACGGGTGCCCCAGTGAAAGATGGATTGGCTTTTTAGGGTGCATGTTGTGAAAGAGAACTGGTGGAGGGCGGGGGCCCCATGGGTGGGTTTCTGTATTAGGTAAATAGATGGAGGACAATCTGCATATGGGAAAACTAATGGTGGATGAGATGGAGGGATAATGATACTATGGAGATGCATTCAATAGAACCAAGATGATATGACCTGGGATTCCATTGGGAAGTTTAGAAATATGATGAGAAGAAGTATGGGGTTCATTCTCAGAAATTCAAAATACGATCGGTACTCCCATCCCTAGGGGGTGAAATCAACATGAATGTTGATTTTCCAAGGGGAACTATGAATGGGACAAATCATGTGGGTGAGAGTGCTACTGGTTGATAGTACCCAAATGCAACAGAGGTAAGGATATTGTAGAGCCGAATATAAGGACCCTAAAGGTAAATCTCATAGTGTGTGATTGGGATATGCAATTGAATTACAGAGGGAATAATTACATGCCAGTGTCGAACATATACCTGAAGGGGTTGTAAGATTGTGGAACAAGTACCTTCACACATGAAAACCAAATACCAGACATGAACAATATCACATCTTCGAAAGATCCTTTTACATACTTTTTGTTTGGTTGATTACCTGTAGATATTTTTCAAGGGTGTGTGATTTCACAGTTCATAGTTGTCCTTAAGGATTGCTATTTTACTTTCACTATGGCTGATCAAGGGCTTCGAATATCTTGCAGAATGAAAGGTTTGGATCCTGAAGTTTAGGAACCTCAACATGACTCTTCTAATGAAGGAATGGTATAAGAACAAAATTATGAAACCAAGAATGTAGCTCTTGGAAGTGGCCAACCCATAGAAGAATTGTTCATAACCTTTGTAGAAGGTGTTGTATCTTATGCAAATCCCCCTTTAATTGATCCGCTTGGACCAATATGTTAAGCCCTAAATAGTGGCTCATTACCCCTTAATTGGGGCATATTATATTAGTAATGTTATTTTATTTATGTTGTCTTTAGGCCATTAGTTGTAATTATACCTCCTAGTCTCCTATATATACCAAGGAGACATTTTCATTTTGAATCATCCTGTAATTGTACATTTATGTGGGCATAAGGAGGTTTCCCCCTTGTAGAGGCTTATTATATGAATTTATCTCTTTTTCAAGGTGTTGAGTAATTATTCTGAGGTTTTTCTATGCTATATTGATATTTGGTTCTTAACATATGGTATCAGAGTTCAATGTCTTGGGGTTTCCCTGCTACATCTAAGACACCTTGGAATTTTCGCTATAAATTGTTTTCTAAAATGTTTCAAAAGGAACAAATTGGAGGGTATTTAGTGGACGGATCACAATACGTTGGGTTAAAATTTAAACTCCTGAGGCCTTATACTTTCGTAGATACAACCTGCGAAATAGAGGGTTATGGAATCTTCCTGAACTGATTCATTATGGAATTTTCGCTATAATTTTTTTTCTGTAACGTTTCAGACCATGAAATATGGAGCATATTCATAGAAATTAGTAAGGTATATGTGGTAAAACTTTCAGATTCTGTGTCATCTTACATTTGTAGATACACCTTGTGGAAGATAGGGTATCTAACTAGTCCTATTGACTAGTCTCAAGAAGGTGCTCTGGGTAAAACAATCTTACCTTCTTCCTAGAGTATCCAAACTAAGTGAGGCTAGTTTCATTGGATAGTGGACAGTCTATAGTATTTCTTGTATGAGTTTCAGAATTTTATATCAATTATTTTGTGCGGGGCACACTATACAAGTGAGATCTCTTGAAAAGGCTAAAAATCAGAAATTTGTGGGGAAGCTACCTTAAATTCCACTTGGCACATCCAATTTTGATCAAACCCATGGCATTGCAGAGAAGAAGTATCAGAGAAATACAAAAAATAAAGTTTCATACCTAGAAGGGCCAAAACATTGGAGATATAGTAGAAGAAAGATTGTCTAGCAGAACCACCTCAAAATCAAGGTTCAAAAGTGATACTTGGCCAACATGCCACCCAAAAAGGGAAATTCTACACCAAATAAGCCTCCAGAAAATCCTACTTGGACTCTTGACGAAGGTGAAGAAATGCATAGGGACATACATGATTTACAAAATAATACAGTAACAAAAGATGAACTACAAGAGATGGAAGCTAAGTTGGAGGCAAAGATGGATGGTTTCATGGAAGGATTGAAAAATTTCGTAATAGAGAGGACACCTGAAAGTGAAAATGTATTCCATGAAATTCACGATGAGTACACAAGGAAGGTGAATAAAGAATGGAGAAACTCTAACTTTGGGTTGAATACCAACTGCGTTCCTAAGATCGATATGAGGAATTTTGATGGCAAGGAGCCTATCACATCGATACTTCAGATGGAGAAATTCTTTGATCTACATAATGTGCCACATTCACAAAAGGTACAAATTGCTTCTTTATATTTAGAACCCAATCAATTTGTATGGTATAAATGGATGTGTTCTCGCAAATCACCAACCACTTGGACAATTTTCATGGAAGAAATGATAGCACACTATGAGGATACAAGGAGTAATACCTTCTTTAGCCAATTGATAAATCTCAAGCAAAAGGGTTCAGTTACAGAGCACATTGAGAACTTCCAAAGATTGAATATAAAGG